>JAPYZJ010000939.1:0-33378 GCA_030522765.1 Ophioninae sp. B BG-2022a
TCACCCTACGACCTTTTGAAATTTCGTGATTTTCGAGATTCCGGAAAAGTGGCCGGGAAAGTCGAAAAATATTTTTTTCCGTTTTTAAACTTTTAAAAGGGTCTATTTAATCAGAAATATTCCACTGATTACGAATATGCCCGAGTATTTGCCAAAAGTGCAAAATTAGACTAGGAAAATGTTAAAAACCTTTTTAGATTATTTATTCGACATTTTTCCTTAAAAATGGAGAGTTCAATGCGAACCAAATTGTGGATTTATCTTCAAGGTATAAAAATCGATCGTCATGTACCCGCGATATGACGTCTACATATAATAATTATTTCGAGGCTAAGTCCGTTGAACGGGCTCGCCTGATTGGCTGCCTTAAAAAATTAATGACAATTCAGGCGTTGATCCGGGAATCGGTCTATTGCTTATATCAATCGACTCAGAATTTCACGCCCAACTCCCCATTTCACGAATGACATTCTTACGTAGGACACCCTGTATACATACGTATTGACTCTTTAAAGTACTCGCGGCGACAATACGAACGGACAAAGGACTATACGGACGTCAACTGTACATCATAAAAAATGGCACAACTCGTGTGCTCGTTCACAGTCACACGATATCACATCGTATTGCGCGTACGTTGCGAGAAGAAACGAAAGAAAATTGAATGAATCAAATAAAAACAGAAGAAAAACCCAACGAAGAATAAACACGAGGAATAATGCGATGGAGGAATGACGCGACGAGGAATCAAACCCAAACAAACAAAATCACAAGAGAGAAACGAAAAATAATTTTAAAATACCACGACATAACGAACAAAAAAAGTCTGATGAAGAAAATGCAAAAGTCAAAAAAGAGAGAAAATGAAAACGTTGACGCGACCGGAAAAAGGGGAAAAGAGAGAGTCACGTAAAAACGCTCGAAAAACGCGAAAAAAAAGGAACTAAAGAAAATAATCGAAGGAACAAGAGAAAAAAGAAAATCAAAAAATGTATATGACGAAACGTAAACGAGAAACATTGAGATAGAGAACGATGTAACGCGGCTAAAACCGAGAAAGAAAGAGAGAGAGAGAGAGAGAGAGAAACACGAAACGCAAAAAAAAACCAAAACAAGAATTGGGACAAAAAAAAAATGAACATGCGCCATTGGTGTTTTGGTGCTCGGGTCGATATGAATTTACGGATTATAATACAGGGAGTGGGTGGATGGTTTTGTGAAAGCAACGGTGAATTTCTTTTTTCCTCCTTCCTCGAGTTTTTTTTTCGATCTATTTCAAAAATCACTTCGCGACGATGGTATAGAAACGAAAAAGAAAATAAACGTGAAAAAACATTAATTTTTTATTAAAAATTAAAAGCACGTTTTTGAGCTTTATCGGAGGAGAAATGAAAATTCGTATTCATCGAAACGCGAAGATGAAGCAATAAAAGAAACTCACACAGGATTTCGGTTGATCAAGACACTGGAGAAGCAAAAAGAAAAACAAAAAAAATGTAATTTGTGAGAAACAATGGAGGTTTCGATCGATCGGATTTTGGTATGAAGATCTATTGGGTCAATGATAATAATAAACGGTAGTAACAAAACAAAAAAACAACAACAATAATAATAATTATTATTATTATTATGGTAATGAAAGTAGTTAAATTAATGTTCACACTGTAAAACTGTTGCCTGTCATGCGCTTAAGCGAGGATCGTACATTTGTGAGACAAAAGAAAAATTCCCAAAAGCATGCAGGGACGTCTGTGTTAAAAAAAAAAAAACGTATTCATCGAAATAGAAACAAAAATGTAACGGAAATTTGTATTTGTCAAAAAAATAAATAAAAACAAAAAAACAAAAAAATAAAACAACCTAAACAACGTGTATTTGACGAGGAAACGCGAGTATTTAGAACCACGAACGAGCCAACACTTTTATTCGATTCGATCAACAAAAAAAAAATAAGTAAATAAAACTTACATTTGCAATTAACGATTAAAATAATAATAATAATAATAATAACGATAATGAAAATAATAAAATGAGATAATTGAACGAATGGCGACACGGCAACGGTGGGGCGTTCGAATTTCAATGGAAGTTCAAAACAAAATAAACTGGCGATTGGATTGATGGGAGAGGGCGTGCGATAAAAAAAAGGAGTGATTTTGAATTTGCAAAAAAATATATGATTGAATTCCACTGGGCAAAGATGGCAATCAAATAACGATGAATAATTTTTATAATAATTATAATAATAATAATGATAATAATTATAATAATTGAGAGGGGTAATGAATTTGTATAGAGGGATCGTTGAGCGGTTGACTTACCATAATCGCCGCGGCCCATCGGTGGTCTCATACCCGCTCCGGATCCCCGAGGACCCGGTCCAGCTCCACGACCCGGCATCGGTCCACCCATACTTGGATGGGACGGGGAACCACGAAATTCGAACGCGGGTTCCCTTAAATACGAAAGCGAAATTAGACAAATACATTTTTCAATTTCGCCGAGCGACACTCGTCGAACGCAACAAGTGCGATGAGAATTGCGAAAATTGATAAAATTGAAAATCGAAAGAATTGAAAATCGAATCGTGCAACTTCGAACGAGAAGAGAAATTAAAAATGACGAAAATGATGAAAATTACGAAAATTAAGAATTTGCGAATTCACGTTTTTTTTTAAGTGATTTCAAGCTAGATTCTGAAAAATCGAAATTCATATATTTTAGAAATGGAAATTTCGGAAATAAATATTACGAAAGCACAATGAAAATCATTTTTTTTAATCTTTTTCACTGCAATCGTAATTAAAATATTTCGATAAGTATACAAATCTTTATCGTGATAACTTAGAATTCAAATTTGAAAAAAAGATATTTCGCCAAATCTAAGGAAATAAATATCTAAGGAATTATCTAAAAAAAATATCTAAAAATATCTAAGTAAATATCTAAAAAAAATCTAAAAAAAATAAATATCTAAGGAATTATCTAAAAAAAATATCTAAAAATATCTAAGTAAATATCTAAAAAAAATCTAAGGAAATAAATATCTAAGAAAATCAAAAAAATGAGGAAAGAAATTTCGTTGCGTCGCAACGATGCGAACTTCGAGTCCCTTAGTAAATAGATCGTTCGTTTTTGAGTTGATCGACGAATAAAATGATAATGACTAATGATTATAGCGATTATCAACGAACACTGAAACTTACCCACTACGACCTTGCATCGTTTGCATCATTCTTCGTTCCCGAGCGCGGAGCATGTCCTCCTTTTTCTTTTTGTCAAAGGGTGGCTTTGCCAGTGCGACCTGTATGTGTGACCCGCTGATTTCCTTGCCATGTAATTCCCGCATTGCCTGTTAACGACGAAAAAAGTTTCACATTGTTTCGTCCACCATCATTTCTCGTTTTTTTTTTGTCAGTTTTATCAATCGATTATCAGTCGCAGATCAGTCCAGTTTTAGTCTGAATCTGGAACTGGAACTGGAAGTTGACTTTTGGGTTCATTTGGGTGTTAAGAGAGAAACGTAACGGCACGAATGTAGATATCGTTCGACTCACTTTAACGGCATTGTCCCTATCCTCGAAGTGTATAAACGCGTAGTCCTTGATCTTCTTGACTCTGTCGACTTTGCCGAACATTTCAAAGCTCTCCTTGAGCTTTTCCTCCGTGCAATCCTGTGTCAAATTTCTCACGTACAAAACGCGAACCTGTGGATTGAAAAAAAATTGAAATAAAATTATTATGAGACGAAATAACGCGAACGAGATTATCCTGTATTCATTAATGCGGATCCTGTGAACAAAAAGAGAGATGTAAACACAAGAATATCATCTAAACAAGAAAATTCTGGAAATAAATAATTCACCAGAAAAGTTCTGGTCAGAATATCATCTAAACAACAAACTTCCGGAAAAAAAGTAGTTTTATAAAATTCTGGACAGAACGTCATCTGAACGAAAAAGTTCTGGAATGAAGTAATCCAAACAAGGAATTTCTAGACAGTAAATCATCTAAACGAGTTCAGGACAGAGTATCATCTAAACAAGAAAATCTTGGACAGTATATTATCTAAACAACAAATTTCTGGAAAAAAGTAGTTTAATACGAAAAATTCTGGACAGAACGTTATCTGAACAGAAAAGGTTTCTGGGAAGAAATTCATATTAAAAGGCTACGTTTTGGAGTTGCCAGTGAAATTTCCTGATCACGTTGAAACTTCCAATACATTTCGATAACGAAAAAAAAAATCGTAAAAATTGCCAAAAAAAAATAAATAAAATTAATTCGAAACGTACTTTGGACATAGTTTGCTCGTCGGGCTCTTCCTGTGGATCGGCCCAATCGACTATAATGTCGCAGCCCCAAACCTTGATGCGACCGGTGCTCAATCTTCGTTTAGCCAACGAGGCCGCCTTGTGGGATTCGTACTCGAGAAAACAGAAGCCCCTGTTCTTCTTCTTGTCGTCCGGCGAGCTGTAGATAATCACCTCGGTCAGCCCGGCTAGATTTTTCACCATCGAGAAAAACAAAAAGGCACCAATCAAAAACAGGGAACTTTTCGTGCACGCCGTCGAGTAGTGGCACGCGCGCAAACTTTTCTGACGCTACTTTTCCATACGACGAAACGAGAACGAAAAAAAAAAAAATGCAAAAAAAAAAATTTCCGCGCGTCAGACGAAACGCGACGCGACGAAAGGTTCGAGAACAAGAAAATCAAAATTCCATCGGAAATCCTCGAAAATCGCGCGATCGAAAACAAAAATACACTCGACGCGTAAACGATTATCGAATTATTGATATTTCTCTTTTTTTCTTCGATCTTTTTCCGTTTTTTAGAACGATCACGTTTTTTTTATTATTTTTAATTCACTTGTGCGTTTTTTAAAACTGCTTCTTTCACTTCTGCTTTTATTTCGTCGTCCTTTTTTTTTGCTTTTTGATATCGAACCCGAAGACATATATATATATATGTTTTAAAAGTTTTTTTTTACTTTCCCCCTTCGGCTTTAAAACTTTTTCTTTTTTTTTCCAACCTTGCTATTTTTCACGACTGTTGTTAAAATTAAAAAAAAAACAGCATTGACCATTTTTTTTCGTCCCCGGATATTTTTTTATTTTGGGTCATTCTTTGATACTTCTATCTTTTTTTATCTCTCGATTTTCCTCCACCCGGTCGATCGTCGCGGTCATTTCCGTTCGTACAGTCGTCGACGAGGATCGCTTTTACTTTTTCTTTTTTTTTCAGTCTTTTGTACCTCGGGACTTGGCGAATTATTATTGACAGGAGGAGAGGTAGAGCGTTCAAAAATCGTACTCTAGCGTGGGAACGTTCTTTTGTTTATCTCTTTTTGTTTTCTTCGCAACGATTTTCACGTGATTTTTTCGATGAAAAATCTTCGTAGCTCGAACCAATCACAATTGCAGCAATAAATATACAAATTTTGACAACGAATACAATTTCGATAAAAAATCGCAATTCTTTTTTCGTTCCCCGTGATTTTTCCAAAATTAAATTCCCCCCCCCCCCCTTAATTTTTAATCGATCCTCGTCACAATTTGTGATATTTCATCGAATAAACCGCGCTTTTGTGGGACACAAAAAATGATAGGCTCTCGAGATATGTTTTAGGTGGAGGGGGAGGTGGGGGGAGGATACATTTGATAGCGACTGGGCTTCTGGTAATCTTGAAACTTTGTGAATCGCCGACAAGGCCACTTTTTTTCTCCACTGAAAAAAAGTGTGCGCGCAATTTTCAATGGCAAATTTATTCGTTTTTCTTCTCTCGCACGTGAAAAGGTTTTTCGATTGAGGAAAACAAAAGAGGTGAGATTGAAGAAGGAAATGAAAAAGAAAAACAAAAAAAAACAAAAAATAAAGAAACATATATATATATATAAATAGGAAAAAAAGTTGCAAGTTCCGCAGTCGATCCTTCCTCTCAGTTCCTTAGACCCCGAGCTGTCGAAAATGAACAACGAAAACCCGAAAACTTTATCGACGATTTATTTAATTTTTCATATAGTTGCGCGCGTCATAAAAATCCTTTTTTTTTTTTAATTAAACTTCCGATCGAGATTCGAAACCAACCAAACTCCGCAGTTCCCAGAAAAAAAGAATCGCCGATAAAACAATAGAGTAAAATAGAAACCGTAGCAGAAATTAATCTCACAAAAGTACTGAAATCCGCGTTCACCGCGATGTACCTTTTTTTCCCCGTCGCGCATTAAAGAGGAAATAAAAAAAATAGGCAAACAGGAACGAAAAAAAAGCAAAAAAAAAAAACACTCACTAAAAACGAGAAAAGTAGGAAGAATCAAACCGAAAAAAAAGAACAAAAAACAAAATAAACGATATGAAAGATCAAATAAATAAAAAACCGTCGAAAAATGCAAAAGTTGCCGACCCGCAAAAATCCTCTCCGAGTCCACAGATACTGCGGGTGTTTCAAACGGCATGCAAGAATCTCCCTATAACCTTTCATAGCATGGCCACACGTGAAAAAGAAAAAAACAAACAAAAAAAATTTAGGAAAAAAAAAGAAAAAAACAACAACCATGATAACAAAGAAATTTGAAATGAATAAATAAAAATAGAAACAAATGTGGCTCGCGCGACTTGCCACACTTTCCATGAGAGACAGGGATTGCAGGCGAGTATAAAAGTGAAACATTGAAAGGAGAGAGGGATGCGTGTGTGCGTATATATATATATATATATATATATATATATATATAATATTTTATATAAATTATATATATATATATATATAATATTTTATATAAATTATATATATATATAAATATAATTATATATATATATATATAAATTCGGTCGTTTATATATATTTCGAGAGCGAAAAAAAAGGTGTTTTTTTTTTCAAACTGAAACACCGCACTCTGAAGCAAATCGAGATGGATAGGGGGTTGAGAAATGTGAAACTGGAAATACGATTTTTTGCGCTAATACGGTGAAACGCGGACGTGCACACACATACACACACACACACACACGCACACACATGACAGGCGCGCGCGCGCACGTTCGGCGAAAAGAAAAATCCGCAAGTATCTACGCTACGTGGGATAAGAGAAAATAAGAATTACGGTGAAGGAAATTTTTCGAAAAATCGAAGGTTTCAATGAACCCCCCACCCTCCTGTTTTAACCGACCCAAGGATTTGCGGGGATGGCGGGGTGACTATCGCGGAAGGAAAATACACTGCGACCTCTGTTTTATCCGTCATGAATTATCTGTAATGAAATAAAAGAATTATTTGTAATGAAATGAGAGAATTATCTGTAATGAAATAGTAAGGGACTTTCGATTCGCAAACCGCGCAAAAAAAAAACTGATTTTCGCAAATTTCGTTGCGTTTGTTTGGGTCAGGATCTGATATAATCGAAATGAAGGTCGCAATGTCAATCTTCACGATAAAAGATCGAATCTTCCGTGATCGGGAATGTCGACGGGTTGAAAAGCGGAGGGATAAAAAAAATAGAACGAGGAAGGAAGAAATAATGACGTCGAGATAGAGTCGTGGCGAAGTTTCTTTTTTTTGTTTGGGTTTGTTTGGGTTCGATCAACGATGCGATCGAAGAAACAAGATCGAACGCCAATGTGCGTGTATTCGCGAGTGCACGGATTCGTGAAAAGAATAAAGAGTGAAAAAGAGAAGAAAAAAGAGAGAGAGAGAGAAAAAAAGAAAAAGAGAGAGAGAAAAACAGTCAGAGGAAGAGAAAGGTCGAAAGACAGATCGAAGTGCGAGGAAATAATGGGATCTCCTTCTATTTGGATTTGTTTCAGTTTCTCCCCTCAGTTTCGACAAATTTTAATTTTTCCAAGCATGAAAGAATTTTGACAGATCTACAAATTTTCGAATTAAAGAAGCATCCTTGATAGGCATAAAAAAAACTTTTTTCGATAGCCACTCGATTTTAGATCGTACCCTCAGGTGTAAAAAATTTTGAAAATTATTTGAAAACCATTGTAACGGGATGCAAAATTTGCGGGGTTTCGTTGGGAAATTCAAAAAAACGATGGATAGAAAGAATCGAGGGGGAGAGGGCGTTCTTACACACTCAGGCACACGGGGTTGGGAATCGGGCAAACCTCTGTTGTCGAAAACAAAGAAAAACCAAAAAAAAAAAAAAAACCACGTCCCCATGAAACAAAGGGATTTTTGCAAAGTTCTCTCGTTCAGGGCTGGTCACACTGACGTTTGATCGTTTTATTCACATTCGTACAAGTGGGGCGGAAGAAAAATTGAAAAAAAAAAAATCGTGTAAAAAAGCTGATAAAACACAAAAACACACATACAGAGCTCTCGTTCGTACACACACACACACACGCAGTTAAAACATTCGTAATTGGTGACGGTCGTGTCTAGCCACCGTAGAGAGACGAGGAAAAAAGAGTCTTCTCCTTTTTTTCGGTCTCTAATAACTTGGTTCGTATGGTTTTTGTATTTTGTTTTCTTTTTTTTTTTTTTTTGCTTTGTTTTCATGTTTTTTAAAAATAAATTTTAAAAAGATTTTTCCGTTGGTGGATTACACTGCCTGCTGATTCGTTCGTTTTTTGTTTTCGATTTTTTTTTTTTTAAGGGCAATTTTCAACTTACGTGCGTGCTTTGTAAACTCTTCGAACAAGTCATCTCGGTCTCGATTCTTTGGAATATTTCCCACAAACAAGCGGTGATTGTTATAAGATACGGTAACACCAATCTTTTTGCCTTTCCGAATCTCATAATCATTCAGCTGTAAGAATAATGTGGAAGGAGTGTGCCAATTAAGCTTGCCTGTATCTGATTGGTCGAATTTTTTTTTATTGTTCTTGTTTTTTTTTTTTGCATTTTCATCTCATTTTTTTTCGTATTTCTTTGTCCCCCTTCTTTCTTTCTTTATGTTTTTTTTTTTGTTATTCTTCAGTTTTGCTCTTTCGTTCGTAAACGCTCGAAGACCTTGTTGTTTGTTATTTTCGCATCGCCTGCTCGGACATTGGCTGACTCGAGACGAGAACGTTGTGTTCTCGCTAAGCGCCAATGACGTTTTCACCTCGCGCTTACAGTTTTACCTTCGAGTGGGCTGGGTGGAGGGGGGGATCGTTTTTTTTTTTAGTTTCTTGTCACTGAGGATTTTTGGATGATAGTGCCCCGACAGAAAGAGAATGAGAATGGGAGAGAGAGAGGGGAAGTGGGTGAGAGAAAAAGAGAGAAAGCGAGAGAACAAGAGAAACAGACAGATAGTCAGAAAATGCGGGAATTGCAGACGGATCAAGCGTTTGAACATTTTTATTTTTTCGAAACAATATAAATTTTCATTTTTTCCTTCTCATTTGAATGAATAATTTGCACAAAATTGTAATCTCGCGTTTCGATTTTTGAAGAAATGTTGTTTTTCTTTAAGAAAATATATATTTCAGAGAGTAAAAAAAAGATACATACTTTTGCCAGGGAAACGAGAAAATTGGATAAAAATCGCAAAATGTTTTCGTTGATAATTAAATAATTAATTATTTTTAATATTTATATTAATATTAATTATTATATTAATATATTAATTAATTAATATGTAATGTATAATTAATATATAATATATATAATTAATATATTAATTAATTATATTAATATTAATATTAGTTCGTATTAATACGAAACGCACAAATCGTACATGCCTGAAATTTATTCGAAGAACGGGTTGAAAACGCTCTGAACTAGAAAATGTTCGATATTTAATATTGTTTTTTATCATTAATAAGACAGGTCTGCAAAAAATGAATTTTTATAAATTGTTTGCTAGAAAAGAATGTATTTTCGATAATTATGCGGTGGTAAATTAGAGTATATATGATTGATAAAAATGACGTGTTTAGACTTAAACGGTAGTGTTATCATTAAAATTTGTATAGTAGACAATTAATATGCGAAAACAGGTTATTGTGACATTAAGATATTAGTAACACAGCAAGTTTTATTTTATTTTTTTTTATTTCGAAGAATCGATTATCAGGGTTACTTTCGAACTTCAAAATTACTCATAGACGATTATAGAATTTCGGAAAATTTTACTGACGCAGACATGGGCGATTATCTTCATTCATCAATATTATCCATGATTGTCTTTTCAGTATCGTTTCATTCAAGCAAAATCTGAGTAACACGTTTGATTCAAAAGCTCGCGATAATAGACGGCGGCCAGGGAAGGAAGGTAGACCCAAGAAGGCTCGGGAAAAGGCTCAAAGGTACCCACCGGTGACGAAGATATCTTTATAACGAAAGAAGAAATGGAATTTGACGAGAAAAAAAAAAAATTAAAAAATAAATTTAAAAAATAAAATAAATTAAAAGAATAAAATAAATTTAAAAAATAAAATAAAATAAAAATAAAACAGTATCGAAAGTTTAATTCAAACGATAATAAGAGTCACGTGGAAATACACGATATGCACCTTGAATCGGGGTTCCGGGAAGGGGATGACTGGAGAGTGGCTGCCTGTCTGTTTGTTAGCGAGCCACACACGCCCCTGGCGATCCATGCGGCGCCAATCTCGTTATTGTACCGCGCGAAATTACATTTTTTTTTTTACTCGATTTATTTGTTTAAGAGAGAGAAAAAGAGAGAGAGAGAGAGAAAGAGAAAGAGAGGGAGCGCAAAGGAGGGGGGAGGAGAAAAAGAGAGATCGATTTCATATAATTTATTATGCCCCAGCGGATTTTCGGGCGGGAAAAAGAGACAGAGAAAAGAAAAGAGCGAACGTGAAAAAAACAGAGAACGGGCACGTGGGAGAACGCAATGTGCAGATAAAAAAAATAGAGAGAAAATGGCGGCAATTTTGTTTGGGTTGGCAAAGAGAAAGAGAGAGAAAGAGAGAGAGAAAGAGAGAGATATGCATACAAAAAAGAGAGAGGGGGAGGGGAAGAGAGATAGAAAGCTCAATAGGCAAATAGCGAGGAGACGAGAGAGGAACAAACGCAAGAGGGAAAAAAAGAGAGCCAAGGTTGGAGGGTGGAAGACGAAGAGTGCGCAATAGGCAGATAGAAGATAGGAGAGATTGATTGATTGATTGATTGATAAATTTTAATATGCCCTAGTAATAACTATTCGGGCAAAAAAATTAATACAAAAAAAAAAATTCGCTTACAATATGTAGAGCTTAACTAGACTTAAGACTTAAAAGAGAGAGAGAGAGAGAGAGAAAGTATGAAATGTGATTTTGTCGACGACAAAAGAGCGCGTCCGTAATTGTATCTTAGGAAGCAGACAACTCGTGGGTCAATCCATAGGTAATGAGAGGAAAAGAAGACTTGGACCAGACAGGTGTTACTGTTCACTGATAAACCGAGAGGCAAGGAGACTGACCATAATCGAAGGTGTCGAGAATTTCTATATACGAAATTAACGCACGTGTCCCAAACAAATTCCATTCCCTTTAGAATCTCGTTATCTTTTCGTTGCTATCGAAAACCAAGTTGATGACAATTATTCCGAAGAATGCATGCTCCGAAGATCCGAAACATTCCCGACGAAAAATCGAAATCGTTCGAAAAATCGGATTTAACAAACCCAATCATCAATCACGAATTTTCTGTCCACAGTAGTTTCAATCGTCGTTCCGGATAAACCGGATGTTACGAAATTCACGAGCCGATCGAAAATATCGAACGCCGGAAACGTTTCGTCAAAATCTCAATCAAATCTCGATCTCTCGTTTTCTCATACCGGAAGTACTCGGATTATTCCTTTCAAGGTCGTTTCGACACGACGATCGAAACACTGTTATTCACGATTGCAACGAAAAAAAAATCCAGGCCCCAAAAAGAATGAAACTCTTTCAGGGAACACCTAAATACATATACATATGTATATAAATATTAATTTTTATACACACATATATGCGTATCGTCGATTGCACGTCCCCAAATGCACAATCCTCTTCTTCCTCCAGAAAAAAAAAAAAACAAAAAAAAAAAACAACGTTGGCACCCGCATCACATCGTTTGCATCATCACGTGTCATTTCGTGTAAATATGTAGTTATAAAATAGATACCGTACCATCTACAACCATATTACTTACAAGCTACCACTCTTAATATTACGATAGACGATTGAGTGGGGGGGGGGGGGGCAGGGGGGGGGGGACAAGGCGAGAAAAAAAAAACAATTACACGTATACGTAGAAACGTATAACGGCAACGATTGACAATAAACAAAAAAAACAAAGAAAAAAAGGTAAAAAAAAAACAAAACACACAAAGAATACGAGAGAATAAAACCAAAAAAAAAAGAAAAAAAAACTGAAGATGCAACAATGGCACCGATAGGGATGATAGTGACAGCAGTAGTAGTGGTAATGATAATGATAACAATACTCGACATCAACAATAACTGCAACAACAACAACAACCAAATGAGATGTAGAGCGGTGTAGAGATAGAGAGAGAGAGAGAGAGACATATGTAGAGTGATAGAGCCAGAGGTAGAGAGGTAAAGAAAGTGGTAAGGTTACACACGCCTCGAATTCACTTTACCTGTCAAATTACCAAATTCCTCCAAGATCTCCTCTTTGCCTTTTGACTTTGGTATGTTCCCGACGAAAAGTCGTAGATTAGGAACGCTAATGTTTACTTTGAGACACTTGCCGGGTTTTATTTCGTGATTATCGAGCTGTGGGATGAAGAAAAACACACACATGCCTGAATTTTGTTTCTATCGAAATTGATCCGTATGATAAGGAAAACAAAAAAAAATCTCTTGCTCTTTTTCTTCTTTTTTTTAACTTGCTTTTTTCTTCGTCAAATTTAACATTCGTTTTTTGTGACAAAAATATAAAAACCAATAAACGAGAATTTTTTTTGGCTTTTTTTCGTTTCTTTCGTCTTTTGGCCTGTTCCTCTCTTTTTTTCAATTTTGACTTTTCGTATCGTGGTTTCTCGATCTCGTTATTTTTTTTTTTTTTTTTTTTTTGAGAAGAGAAACTCACGAGACGACAAAGCAAGAAAAGTTCGAAAGCAGCTGATCGAGGAAGGAAATGACGAAACTACGAAAAAAAATCCTCTCTCGCAAGGCGACTCGAAAAAAAAAACAAACAAAATCGTAGAAATTTTTTTTTGCATCGACAAAAAATTTGACAATTCGAAACATGAAAGTAAATGTAAAGAGAACGAAAAAAAAAGTGTATATATATAAATATATATAAATATATATATATACACATATTGATTAGAACGAATGAGAGAATGTGCGTTCCGACAATTCGGAGAACCACAACTGCGTGCGCGCTTCATTGTTGCTCGAGTCTTCACAAAGTAGAAAACCGGCGTAAAACGCAATTTCGTTCGCAACCGAGCCTTTGTTGTTGTTGTTTTATTTTTCTTTTCTTTTTTATTTTTTTTTTTACACTTTTCGTATTTCGTTAACACTCTTTCTTTTGTATTTTGTTTTTTTTGCGAAACGGCGTGATCCGTAAAATCCTGCAAAATAAATTTTTAGCCTAACGAGAATTTGGTGCTCGACTAAAAAAATTTTGGTGGTTACGATGTATATATATGCACACATATACATATATATATACATATATATGCATACATATACATACCCACATATACATATAAACATATAAATAAATAAAGGTGTGTTACGTCACTGTGCCCAAATTGCCACTGTGTGAAAACAATGAGATAAAAAAAAACCAATTGGTTCGACGTACCCCCGACCGATTGGAAATTGCCAACTCTGTGTGACGAAATTTTCTCTCTTTTTATGCATTTTTCATTTTTATGTTGATTTTTTTTAATCTTGCCGCATTTTTTTTTTCTTTTTTTTTTCATCGTTCAATTATGTTTTCTTCGTATAATTCCTGTGCGTCTGGTTGCTCGCAGTAAACGAACAAAAATCGTTCACCGTCTCAGAAACATTGACAATACGCGATTTCACCGAGGATACTTTATATATTTATACGTGAATATATGCGTGCGCATAAACACACACATATATATATATACACGTATGCTCCACTCCCAATTTTGCCCCGCCGAGCAAAGAGGAGAGCTGGAAAAAGAAACTCATATCCGCAAAGGAGAAAAATGAAGTATACACAATGATTAATTATATCCGTATAAATTGACGTATATGTATGTATATGTAAATACGTATATATATATTCATATGTATATACAGGGTGTCCGGTAATGAATGGATAACCTTGAAATGTCTTATAGTATAACTTATGTCCGTTCAGAAAAAAATACGAAAAAAAAATATCATAAGTAGTATCTAAGTTATGATTTTTTTAAAAGTCTAATTTTTTTTACCTTATTTCACTTTTACGAACACTACGATCAGAAATGAATGAATTCCGTCGGTTTTTGTTATTTTATTATTATACACTCACATTTTACATAGAAGTGAAAAAAGGAAAAAAAAATTAGACTTTAAAAAAATCATAACTTAAGTGCTACTTATGATATATTTTTTTTCGTATTTTCTCTGAATGGCCATAAGATATACTATGAGACATTTCAAGGTTATCCATTCTTTACCGGACACCCTGTATATATGTATATATTTTTTTAATATATGTATCTGCATATATATATACATAAACGATTTTGCAATGTTAAAGCACGAGTGAAGAATTTATTATTTTTGTTTTGCGGGGTCAGGGGGGCCGGGGGTTAATTGGATGCTGCAATTCCTTCGTAGCTTCGTTATTCGAAAAGTGATTGGACAGTGCGCAGATATTCCCTGTTCGTTAAATGGCTTTAGGTTATAGCCTTTGTGTGTGTGTGTGTTTGTTTGCGTTTGTGAAAGTTTTGATTTGTTGTTTTTTTTTTTCCGTGTTGCGGTGTTTTCGTGAAAGGGATTTAAGGGGGTGAGATACAGATGGGCGTGTACAGATGAAGACCTAAGTAGAGAAAAGCACGATTGTGTGACGGTCGTCTGTATCTTTTTCATGGGTTTTTGAAGATTGGATATAATTTACAGTTTTTATCAGTAACAATGGATATCGATCGAATGTTTCATTGATTCGATTCATTCAAAGCAAGATTATACTTCGACAGTGAAAAAATCGAACTTTTTGGTACATTTTTTTGAAAGTATAGATTTTCGAGATTTTGGTCTCGAAGTCGTACAGGCATCGCTTATTAAACGTAAATTCATTGTTTTTGCGATTTTTTTAGGTACAAAAACGTTTGTTTGCGTTTATCTAGAAAATTACTTGAAAATACTTTTATTACTTTAAAACAGTGAACAGGTAATGTTACGAAATATCAAACACCTTTTTTTACACCTAGCAATCGACCCGTACTGGATAAAAAATTTTCATTTCAAAATTGACAATTTAATAATTCTTCAAAGGCATTTAAAAATCAAAATTATTTAAAAATGTAGAAAAGATTATTTATTATTCTGTTAGAATAAATTTACTTTGAAATACACGCACGTTCGGAAATTCTAGTTTATCCGATTGCTAGTGATTTTGGAATTTTGGAAAATCGTGATTTTCGGGGTTGATGCGACGTAACATGTTTTTCTTTAGCACGTGGCGATTGTTCATCGTGAGCAGAGACGGAGGGAGAAAAAGAGAAAAAAAGAGAGAGGGGGGAGTCAGAAATCGAAAAAATGGGAACAGTGATGAAGGATAGAAAAAGAGTTGACGTGTTCTATGAAATATATATATATATTTTTTTTTTAAGAAATAAGATTTTTTGAAAAAATGATATTTAAAAAAAAAATGGTTTTTTTTGGAGAAATGAAATTTTTTTAAAAGAAATCTGTCTTCTCGACGAATATTGACAATTGGGAAAACACACAAACGAAAAAAAAGAAAGAAAAAAACCCCCGGCGAGTGAAACCGGAAGTGGCAACGGAAATCCCGAGTATCCATTTCGTGCCTTACTTCTTCACCGCGCAATTGTGAGAGGAGTGAAAACACGTGTAAGAATTAAGGTGAAGCGAGGTATATTGGACTCGCCCCGATGGTCTCGCGAGGGTCCGTTCTCCATTTCCGGTGTTCCTCGTATCGCGGCTGGCGCCAAGGATTGGACTAGTCGTGTAATTGTGTATGAGTGTGTGGGTGTCTGTCTCAATGCTTAGGCAGCTACGAACACGGAGCAAGCCACATATAACGGGACAATCAACGCCGAGCTACTTCGAAAAACGTTTTCCTTTTCTCAAAATTTCATTCCGACCAAAATAAAGATAACAATTACGGAAACGAAAAAATCTCCATCGAAAACCAAAACATTTCGTTCGTTTCGAAAATTTTATGAAAAAAACATTCAAATCCGATCGAATTTTATTTCGATTTTACTTTCCACGAAAAAGAAAAAAAAACCAAACCAACCAAAAAAAAAAAATCATTAAAAAATCTCCATCGAGTCGTAATCTCTCAAGTGTGAAAACTTTCGAAGCAGCTCGCCACAGTTTTGGTTGCGAGAACATTGTTTTTAGCATTTCTACAGAAAAAAAAACAAAATTTGAAAAAAAAAAAGAAAAAGGAAAATCCTTTCTCGAACGAAAGGCTTGGCTGACGATGGTCGAGTGCTCTATTATTTCTTTCGAAGCGGTAGGGAGTTGTTAACTATGGGACTTCGAAAGTTAATGGTAAGAGTAAGATAATGATTATAACAATAATAATAATAATCGTAATAATAATATTAATAATAACAGTAGTAGTAAAAATGACAAAAATCGTAATAATGGCAGGAATTGTAATAATAACGATAATAATAATAATCATCATCATAATAACAACAACCAATAATAGGAATAATAACAACAACAACAACAATAATAATAATAATGGTAATCGGTAGTATCAAGGTAAGAATAGAGATAAGATCGGGTTGATTCGGACATACCTCTCTTACTGCTTGTTGTGCAGCTTCCCGGGTAGTAAAAGTTATAAAAGCATATCCTCTGTTGGTACATGTCATTGGATCCATCATCAGCCTCAAATCCCATATTTTTCCACACTTTTCGAACAGTGGTATCAATTCATCCTCGTACATATCTTTCGGGATTTTGCCACAAAAAACCTTTTCGAAAGGAAACAAAAAAAGAGAGAATAAACAAATACAAAACACGAGCGATTACAGATTGAGGAACGTTCGATCGGTCAATGTTTTTTTTTTTTCGTTTTTTCGTGCTGATTATAGCTGGAGAGTGATAATTGATCAGGCACCGATAATTCGCTAATCAGATATTCGCTATGAAAGAGATGAGGCTGAGTGCAATTTCTGAGGCTGAATTTCGAGATACGAGAAAACACGTTACCCGATTTCGTTCAATTTTGGATATTTTACTCTTCGTCGATAACTGGGTGAAAAGTGTAATTTTTTTTGGGGGAAACAGGCTGTTATCGTTGAAAATCGTTTTCAACGTTCGCTAGCTTTCGAGTGATTTTTGAAATGAAGATATTTTAATGAAACGAATTTGAGAATAGTAATTTAGGGGAAAAATGAAATATTATTAATTAGAGGGAATATTAGGGAATAGTGATATATTATTATTAATTGAAATATTAAAAATTCAATTTGGGGGAATAATGAAAAATGCGCTTAACTGAAAATCTTTTGAGTCGAAAAAAGCTAATAAAAAGAAAAAAAATCGCATCCCGAAAGTTTCGACGAAAAACAACGATATTAAGTAGCGAACGAAATCGGAATACCGGAAACGATTTCCTCGAAAATGGAATTTACAAGATTAGGAAAAAAAATGGCAAAAAAAAATTGACGGCTCGTTTGGGTCAACGAAAAAATAAAATCGCGAGCTTTCGACGCGTCGATAATAATTTTTCAACGCCGGGGCAACGTAAATTTCTTATTGTCTAAATAAAAAAGTTCTATCGAAAAATAAATATTGTTTTAAATGATAAATTTCGTTTGTCTCCTATTTCTTTTGCTCCGTTTTATTGGCGATCTATTTTCTTTTTTTGCTTTCTTCCGCTCTCCGTTATTCTTTTAACGATAAAAATTGTGATTTTTCGTATCAATTGAATTTACCTCGCATCCGTTTCCGGGTGTCGGACCCTCCCAATTCGGTGGTGGTCCCCCGTACTTTCTCTGCCCCGTCGTCACGTCTAACGTGTAGCCGGTTCTCTCGAGTATCTCCTGTGAACGAAAATTTGACGATTGAACGAAAAAAAAAAAAGATAAAAATAATCGTCAGGATTAAATCCGAGGTCACGAAGAGGTCAACAATTTGTTTTTAGCATGTGCAATGGAAAAATCCAATCGAGTACGTTTCAAAGTCAGGTCGCTTCAATATTGAATTTTTAATAATATTTTTTTGTTTAATTCTTCAAACGTATTGCCAACTGGTACGAAAAAGGACAAATAATCGTATCGTCGCGATTGTTGATTTTTAGTTGCAGGGATAAACGAATGAAAATAGTCAATAAAACTCGACTTAATTTTATAACAAATGTAAATTAATGAAAATAACATCAATCGTCAATCAATAAAAGAGACATATCATTTTTTTTCTCAAAAGTTCGGTATAAATAAATATAAATAAATTGTAAATGTAAATACTCAAAAATTGTATGTATAAGTAAAAAATGTTAAACAAAAACTGAAAATGAGAAAATTCGAGTGGATTTTCGAACAATTTTTTAGTAAGCCTAACCATTCTGTGAAAAATAAATTTGTTCGAGGACTTCCCTTTTTTATATCTTTTTTTGTTTTTTTTTTTTGGCGCTGATTATAGTTGGAGTACAAATGTAAATTAATAAAAATAAGATAAATCATCAATCAATAAAAGAGACACCATTTTTTTTATCGAAAGTTCGGCAAAAATAAATATAAATAAATGATAAATGTAAGTATTCAAAAACTATACGTATAAGTAAAAAAGATAAACAAAAAATGAAAATAAGGAAATTCGAGTGGAATTTAAAGCAATTTTTGAAAAAGCCCACCCGTTCTCCTAAAAATAAATTTGTTCGAGGACTTCTCATTTTTAGGTCATTTTTTTTTTAATCCACGTACCAACGTTGGATCGGTAAATATTTTTTTTTGTTTTTTTTTTGCACTGATTATACCTGAAGAACAAATGTAAATGAACGAAAATAAGATAAATCATCAACCAATAAAAGAGCCACATACAAGTAAAAAAGATTTTAAAAAAATGAAAATAAGGCAATTCCAGTGAAATTTCAAGCAATTTTCTAGTAAGCCCAGACATTCTGTGAAAAACAAGTTTGTTCAAGGATTTCCCATTTTTGTCATTTTTTTGTTTTTCGCGTTCATGGAAATACATTTATTTTCATCAAGCTCTTATTTTAGTTTAAGGGCATAACGAACATCGACATAACCTCACAAATTTTCGAAATCCATTTTCCCGGCGTCGATAAAGTTTACGACGAAAAATCGAGCATCAGTCTTTGCAGAATTCATAGAGACAGAAATAGACGCTTGAATTTTACGATAAAAATGTTTCGTCCTTGAGAAATTGAGATTAAAAAATTTCGACTATCTCTCTCGCACTCGTGTGTCACGTGGTACGTTTTCGAAATGTTCTGAACATTGAGGATGGTAAAGAGGCCTCCCGAGTGAATACCTTGATCTTATCCTCATCGGGTGCTTTGGGGGTCGTGCTTGTACCGGTGCCCTGGCCGGCCCTGCTCTTCTGTCGATAGGTCTTCATCACGCCGCAAAGATAAGCGGATTTGTTGGACACGTGCTCCAAATTCGACTCCAAAAATTGAGTCAAAACGTTGAGTGCGCCGTCGACCGGAAATTCGCGAAGGGCGTCGAGCGCCCTCTCGTCGAGATCGACGTGAGCGAGTTTCCCGGTCTTGTATATCTCGTCCAATTTCGACGCCACCTTCTCGTCCAATCCGTACTCGATGAGCTTCGCGTAGTCCTCGGTCCTTTCGACGCACTGCTCCATTTCATCCTTGGACGACGGCTTCTCTTCCATTTTGAGTTCCCCATTTCCCTCTGCCATAGCTATTATTGATAAAAAAAAACAAAATAATTTTTACTCTCTTTCCTCCCATCATCATCGTTATCATCGTCATCTTCATTCATATTTTCTCATCGTCGAATTAATCTAATTAGTAAATTAACTAATTAAGTAATTAACAATTATTAAATAATTAGTAAATAATTAATTAAATTTACAATTGACAGTAATATCAATAATAACAAAAAAAATAAAAGATTAAAGTAAAGTTTTTTTTAATAATAGAAATAGTTAATTAACTACTTCTATTATTTAAAAAAAAACTTTAGTTTTATTTATTTATTGTCATTACTACTATTAATAATTGTTAATTAACCGAATTATCATAATAAAAAAAATAGAAGTAGTACTGATGATTTTTTTCCTCGCACAATAAAAAGTAAATTTCTAAACTTAATAATATATTTAATATAATGAATAGCCGAATTATTATCAACAATAATAATGATTTATCATTAGTATTAATAAACTGTTTATTATTTAAAAGAAACAATTCAAAATAATAGAAGAGTTGTTTTTCATTTTCGCCGTATTTTCCAAATTGAATAATTTTTATTTTTTGTTTGAAAAGTAATGATAATTCGGAAATGTAAAATGTTCCAATCATAATTACCGTAATGACAATATTCATACAAAATATTTAGTATTTTTTACAATTATTGTTTCTCGTTTTTGAGGAAATAATAAAACGGTTTAAAGGAAGAATTTCAAAAATAAGAACGATTATTATATTCAATTATAATGGAATAAATATTTGTTTTTTTTTTTGCAGAATTGTAGAATTTGCGTTTGTGAAAAAAGTCAAAATAATTGTAGCGATATAATAAATACGGAAAGAAAAGATTTCATTCTTCGATAAGGCTTGTAATAATTGCCTTATCAAAGTTACGAAAATGAGGTAATAATTCGCACATTTTTCTAAATCTAAAGTTTTTTTGTTAAAAATCAAAATATTATTATCAAAGACTGTAAAAATAAATAAAATTCACTCTTACACGTTTTAGCAATACTATAACGTACAAAAAATACTGACGCCGATTTCGAGCTCTCAACTATCCTTCTCCCGCTCCAAGCGTCGTTTTTTTTTTTTTTCAATTAACATTAAATCTCATCCTAAATTCCTTATACCCCAGCAATTTGTATATCGCGTTCGACAATTTTGTATACCTAATAATAAACCCTAATCAAAGACCAAACCCCAAAAAAATCAAGACCCACTTTCAAAAATCGCACCAAAAAAAAAACAAAAAAAACCGAAACTAAAATCTAATCCGGCGAGATTGTCGATCCATCAACGCGGAACCTACTTTACCGACCGCGAGTTCGATCATGACGCTTGAAAAGCCACTCGGAACGAAAACTCGCGGAATCGCGAAAATATTGTCTTTTTTTCGTTCACCTTGTAATCACTAAACGTTAACACTTCACACATAGAAAAGCTCTCTCGAGTCGCGTTTAAACCCCGATTCGATAATTGTCTTCCGCAAAGAACGAGCGATCGCGAATTCTTTCGTTCGAGCCCAGAGTTAATGGCGGGAGAAAAAAAACGGTCGGACACAACGAACTATCGCAAATTCGCGATCTCGTAGTTTCGACGGAGGATAATTTTCCCTTTGCGAATATTTAACAACGCGAAGATGCGGAGGGCGAGGAGAGGGGGGGGGAGTTCGGAAAGCATAGAACACGCAAATTTCTAGTCTGACAGATCGTACGAGGTTAATAATAGAAGTCTATACACCGAAACATTCGCAGTGGCGGGACTAAGGAGTGGAACGAGTGTGGCTCGAGAATGGTGCGGTTTGGCGTTGCGTGAAGAGTGGGAGGGAGGGGGAGGGGGTAGGGGGGTTGGCTAGCGGAGAAAGGACGGGATATGCAGCGCGAAAGATTAAGCGGGCAAAGTGGAATCCGTCGTGAAGATTCGTGCAAACGCGACAGCCGCGCGATCGACGAAGAGGGGGAGGGAAGAAGTGGGGGACGCCGCTCGCCCTCCCAAGCTTCCCCTACTTCGCGGCGCTGCCGGTCGAGACACTCGCCACCGACGTGATTATCCGCGAACTTTTTCCCGCGCGCACGGGAAAAAGATAGGAAACAATTCTCAGTCCTCGGAGCTCGCGAAAAGGCGCGGAAAATTTTGAAAATTTTAACTTTGATGGAATAATCGATTTTTCAAATGTTTTTTTTTCTTCTTTTGCTTTCTTTGTTTTTTGAGATTCTAGGTGAATTGATTATTTGCGAAAAATTGATAAAACGTTCGTGAATTTTGATGCTCCCTGTCACGTGTTTTGTAAATTTGTATAAATGTTTTGTGTTCGCGAAATATGCTGAAGTAAATAAAATGTCCGTTGGGCGGCGATAGATAAAATAGATAGAAGCGTGAAAAAATGTGGACATTTTTTGGATTGTGAAGTTGCGATATTTCATTTTCAACAATTTCGAAATATTAAAAAAAAATTAGTTAAAAACATCTTAAATTTAAAATTGAAAAAAAATGTCTTTTTTTCAATTTTTAAAAAGTAAAATTAAAATCAAGAAAGTGAACTTAAAAATTCTGCGAATCAATTGAAAACACCACACGACTGAAAGAGAAACTTCAAAGCATTAATTTAGAAAAAGAAAACAATTAATTAACCCAAACAAAATAATCAATTAATATAAAAATCTCGAAAAATCATTTAATACAATTTCACTATTTTCCTCTCCCAATGACGATTAATGCTTTTGTTGCTTTTTTTGACTCGTGCTTTTCCAAGTATACTTCCAGTTTGCTTTTTTGGGTACGATCGTACACGACAATGACGAAGCACTAATTCGCGAATCCGCGTGAAAATTTTTTGCGCGAAGGTAAAAAACGAAAAAAAAAAAGAAAAAAAAGCAAAACGATTTTGAAGTCACACACAAGAGGGGACCGATTAATACGCGCGTGACGTATAACATGGATATACGTGACGCGGCACTCGTTGGTATCCGCGTGACAAAAAAAAAGAAAAATGGTAAAAAAAATGATATCACGAGATAGTGGGAATACACGGAAGGGCAGAACGGACACTGCAATCGGACTGAATTCAACACGACTCGTATATGCAAAAAAAAAGATGAAAAAAAACACAAAGTGTAAAAATAACAAATAAAAAATAAAGTTTTTTTTCCCTCAGTGATCGCCCCTCTTCGGATGAAAATGCGATAGAGTACAAAGTAAACATTTTGTCTACGCGAGAAACGCTTCGCAAAGGCAAAAGAGCCGCCGCTGCGAAACGAGTTATTGCACGAGCATATTGAGCTCGTAATACGCGAACGCGTTAAGATATTCGCGGAAGAGATACGAAACGGACGAAATAAGAGGCAACATATGGGTGGAAGATGGAAATTTATAACGGAAACATAGATATAGAAAATCGAAAACTAAAAAGAATACTATTGAAACAAAAATAGAGAACTAAGAAAATTAATAAAAGTCTTTATTATTTATTTTATTGATATTAATGAATATTATTAATTTAGCTTCGATATATTTAATATTATTTATTTATCTTATTATGGGAAGTATATCGGTGAAGCAATGTTATATTTCTGTGATATTTCTGAAATCGTGAGTAAAATATCTCGATAATTATACAAATTGCGACAACTTAGAATTCAAGTCTGAAAAAAAAATATTTCGCCGAATAATGGATATTTAAGGAAATTAAAAAAATGAGAAAAGATATTTCATTGCGTCGCAACGATGCAAACTTCGAGTCAATATATTTCTAAGCTCCAGGAGCTTAAAAATAAAAACAGCTTTTTAAGATAAAGAAACTTTTTAAAAATAAAAAGCAACAACTTTGGCTAAAATGCCCCCCTGTGATGCACACCCAACTTTTTCACTCGCCAATTAAAGAATCGGAACGGAGTTTTTTATTTTCACGATTGATTCGGCAATTCGCAAAAATTCGGAAAATCGGTTGACGCCGAAAATCTTTGGTTAGAAACCCAAACCCAACCCAAACAAACTCGAACCCAAGCCAAGCCCAAACAAACAAAATACCTGTGTACGGAAACGGATAAAAAGCCAATGGATAAAAATGGATAAAAACCCAAACCCAGCCCAAACCCAAAAAAAACAAAATACCTGTGTACGGAAACGGGACTCACGTCTATGAAGAAATAAAATGCCGAATTTTCAAATTCTTATTTTATAATGGGATACGATAATAAAAGTTACGGTCTCGACGAAGGAGCTCCGGGCAAAAAGAGAGAGAGAGAGAGAGAGGGAGAGAAAGAGAGTAGTATGCACGAGGTCTGCGTCTGCGTATGTTTTTTGCGCGCGCGCGCGTGTCCGGGCGCGGGTAGCCGGCCGGCTTTGTGCTCACTGGCTGCATCCACTGTCTGGTTGGCGGGGCGAGAGCGTCGCGCAGCGCGAACTCGCCCAACCGACCAAGGAATGCACTCGCGCTTGCACTCTCGCGGGACCTCGTAACGCGCGCACTCGCCGCGAGAGAGCGTTCGCGAGCCACATGCACTTTTATACGGACGCGCGCGCGCGCGCACGCACATACACACGCACCTGCCTAAAAAATCCGTTCTCGCAGCACTCTCGATAAGCTCCTTCTTATTCCTTATTTTCGCGATCACACGTATTGGGTGATTCTACACAAATGAATAAAACCGATGACGATGCACTCGTTTCAGCGTTCCTCCACCTTTAGTTCTCCCACCCTCCAGAGAGCCAAAAAAAAAAAAATCTGCTTTCCGTTACATCGAAATTCACTGATCTTTCATTTTGTCGATTTTCTCATCCGCGTCAAAGAAAAAGAAATACGTTTTCCGGTTCTTCGAAAAAAAAAACACACACACACATTCACAAAGCACGAACACGACAGGGAACGCCGGGGTTTAACTCGGCACGTTGAATATACGATTCGCACGTCGTTTTCGTTACTCTTTCCATTCCAAAAAAATGTCCTCCGTTCCTTCCTCGTGTTTAACCTCATCCTCGTATCTCCCTTACCATTCCAATCGTATAAACAACGATTCGTAATAATCACTTGTTCCACGAGTAACAACTTTTCCGTTACCTTAATAACGAAATTGCACGGACTTTTGGAGGGAGGTCGTGTTACAGAGAGAAGAGCGGCGGCGGTGGTGGGCCGCGCGTGTGTATGCGCGTTCTTTCGTCGCCGGACGGAGAAAGCAGCGAGAGAGGAGAGCAGGACAGCGTTGCAGCGCGCGCGCGCGCGTCTCTGCGTTTGATGCCGAGTGTCGCGACGAGTGAGCGACCAGAGGGGAAAAGAGGGAGACAGAAGCGTATGCGCGCGCATATATACACGGAGAAGCGAAGTCGATGGTTTTGCACGCGAAAACACACACGCAAAGACACGCGTAAGAGGCGGCGGGAGTCGTGGCGGGTTCTAGAGGAGAAAGGAAGAGCGAAAGAAGCGGGAGGTAAACGTCGGCAGGGGGGGGGGGGGGGGATTCGTCAGAGGACGAGGAGAGGATACAGCGGAGCTACGGGGTTCACAAAACGACGCTCAAAGATGTAAGCTCGAACCCAGCAGAGAGAGAGAAAGAGAGACGGAGAGCGAGCGCGGGGGCTGCACCGGCCGCGAGAGGCGCTCGGACCCTCAACGGCGAACCATGTTTCGCACTAGTGCCAATGTCTCCCGAAACGCGGCAGCACCGAGCATCCTTCCCGTATTTTTTTTCTCCTATCTCACTCGCGCGCACGCGCAAACACGATTTTTCGCGAGCGAAAGAATCGTCGTTGAATTCTATTGGTTCCCAAATGTTCGCAGGTTACCCCCACCACTCGTAGAGTCCACTGGTAACCCCGGCGTCGCCTGTGGCGCTCGTGTAAACAAAAGTGGCGAGTAGGGGCGCGACGGACGGGGAAATATCGAAGCTCTCGGGGAGAAGTTGACGATATGCACTGGTGAATGCAACGAACACGTTGCGATCTCGGCCTTTGGTCTCTTGTTCGTTTCTCTCAACCCCGCGCTGCCGTCGGAGGCCCAGACGAAGAGGAGGGGAAACCATGACTCCCTCCGCTCTGACGATTCGCAACTCTCTCACGGTTCGGTCCCTTCTTCCTTTACTACTTGTTCCACTTCTTATTCTTTTTCTACTTGTTCTTCCTTTGGGACTTCCAATAACCGAGCCGAAGCCGAGGCTTCTTTCTCTACTTGTCCTCTTTGGGGACTTTGCTTCGAAGTTCTGCATCGATGTTTTTTTTTTTCATGGTCTCTCTCTCTTTCTCTCTCTATGTCGATCTCGCTCGCTCTCTTGGAGCCCTTCTCGCTATTCTGCATCTGCTTTTTTTTGTGAGGCCCAAAGGGTCGACATAACCTCACTCGTGCTTGCGGATTTTTCGCATCGATGCTTCTTTGGGAGAGAATCAGGTGTTGCTGGATCTACGGGAGGATATTTGGTTGTTCGGGCATTCGGGGTCAATATCGTTTTGTCGCTCTCGCTCTCTCTTTCTCTTTGTAGTTGATTTAAGTTGAGTTCAATTTATTATTTTTTGTTTATTTTAACATTTTGTTGTTATATAATATTATTTATTTTCCTCATAGTTTTCTAAGGCATAATAAACATATCTATCTATCTCTCTCTATTTTTGTAACCATTTTCAAAATATTTCAAAAAGAATGGCGTTAATTAAAAAAAAAAAAAAAACGATAAATCGACGACCAAGAATAATCGATTTGAAAAATGGCTTACGAAAAATGAATCGTACAAAAAATCCTCTACGAGAAATATTCCATTTACAAATAAACTACCACAAAATCCATGTTTAAAAAAAACGATCACTTCGATTCGAAAACAGGCACTTTAAAAAATAACAGACCTGAATTCATTCATAAACGGAAACACAAAATTAAAAAAAAAAAGGGGATAAAAACCACGAAGAAATTGGAAGAAATATGTGCACGCGGGTTGATCCGTTTCCAAAGTGTTTTCGAACTGTCCGTATCGCACTTGCCTGAATCACTCGCTCTCAGTCACGTGACCCGACCTGACGAAGCAAAGCCCTCGACTGAAAGAAGTCCCCGGAGGGTTTTCGGGGCCGACGGGAAACTCGCTACGGACTACTCTCGACCGTATCATTTTACACGGTTTTGCGGGTCAAGTTTAATTCAAAGGGGCTGCAGCTCAACTCCCCTTCTCGTGTGGGGCAAAATGCGCCGGTGAATTTCGATCGCACGTGGCCATCTTGCTGCAGCCCACTGCCAATGACAGCGCACCTTTGGTGAGGACCATTAAGAAGGATCGAGTCTACGAGCGTGTGGTTTTTCATGTTTTCGACCAATGTTGGACGAGACAGTTTTTTTTTTTGGGTCTTTTTTTCGGATGTATCAGAGCTCGCTGGTTTTACTTGGTTCAAGTGTTAAGTATTTTTTACTTCGAGACACGTAATTATTGTATTATTCATCCAATCTGATTCGAGACACTTTGGATAATTTTTATTTTATTTTTTAGTATTTTGCTTCATTTGGATATTTTGCATTTTTTTTATATTGAAAAAAACAAACATATTTCTTCAATTTTGAAAAAACAAACATTTTTCTTCAACATTGAAAAAACAAACATTTTTCTTCAACATTGAAAAAACAAACATTTTTTTCTTCGCTATTCGTGATTACGAAATTTGCACCGTTGGGGTACAATGAAAATATTTTATTCTTCCATTCGCTCGTTTTTATTCAAATATAAAAACGTTGCTTTTCTTCCTCTGTAGTTTGAGGTTATGGATGCCTAACGAAAATCTTCAAAAATACCGATTTTATCTATTTGGTGTTAAAAGGGGACTAGAAAAGTGTGATTTTTATGTTTTCAGTTACTATTTGCATTTTATCACTTTCCATTTGCATTTATCATTTTCCATTTGCATTTTATCACTTTTCACTTGCCTTTTCATGAATGGATTTTTCTACTGGTACATTTTCGTTTTCGTTACATTTTTTCACTATTCTCCATTCACTAATTACTTTTTATCATTCATCCATTTATCAATTTTTCTTGTTCACTATTCCCCTTCAATAAATGCTTATTTTCTACTTACCGCCGCCAATTATTCACGAATTATTGCGTCGATTATTCTCTCTACGATTATTGAATTATATTTATTTTATTATCATTCAATTAATCATTATATTAATTAATTAATTAATCATTATATTATTAATCAATTATTATTCAATCAATTATTATAATTAATTTATTATCATTCAATTAATTATTATAATTAATTTATTATCATTTAATTATACTAATAACATTTCATTATTATTGCATAAAAATTATTCATTAATTACAATAATTTACCTTTATTGCATTGAATAATATTTATTTATTTCCCAATCATTAAATTCTATTAAATTTTAATTATTTTTTAATACCCCCGCGCGATTAGTCATATCCCAATCTTTCAATAATAAATTTCATTGTTTAAAAAATTCAACTTGTCGCCACCCTCATCGAGGCTTCACTTTTTTTTTTTCCTATATATTTTTTCATTTTTCGAATTTTTATTTATTTCGTCTCACGCTATCGGCTATTGTTTCAATAAACGGTAGAAAATTGCGGGACGCGCACGCGCGTCAACGCGTATCCCGGCGTCGTTAAAGTACCCATACAGAGAAGCGAGGTTGCACGGCGCAGCCGCCTGCACTCTGTTGCACTCGGTATGGGAACACTGCACCCCAGGACGCGGGACAACGCGCGGCCTTCCAACTGCCGCTCGCAACCGGCTTTCTCTACTTTTTCTTTCATTTTTTTTTCCCTCGTTTTCTTTCTTTTCTCCCGCCCCTCCCTCCGCCCCTCTTCACTTCTCCTACTCTCCCCATCCTTTTTAACTATCGTTCCAATTTTATCATCGCGTTGTTTATCGCGTATCATCGACAATGTTTAAAAAAAAAAAGAAAAATTTTTCAAGAAATTCATTTATTCGTCTATTTCTGCGGACGTACGATTTTATTCGTAAAAAAAAAACAAAAAGTGAGAAAAAGAAAAATGGACGATTTTAATTCCATCTCGGAGTACGAAGTAAAAAAAAAAACTTGGAGAAAAATACGAGTAGACGAATTTAAAAAATTCGTTGGTTTCGAAAATATATAAATCGGGATAAAATATATTTGCAAAAAAAAAATAATCATATTACGATGAAAGCAGAAGCGAATCAGCGAAAAAAAAGGAAAAATAAGGAAGGGCGAAAGATGTATTAAAAATCCGATAAAAATAAGACAACAAAATGAAACGAAATGTGAAAAGATGTTTTTTTTTAATGTGCGATTGGAGGAAATAAAAAAAAACTATCGAATTTTGTGTAAAAAATTGAATCCTAATGAAAAAAAAAAACGAGAATCAATCGCGAACGATGGAAAATTATTCAACGGAAAATAACGAAACGAAAGAAAATAGAAAACGATTCAAAAGAATGTAAAATAAAAAATAATTCAAAGACATTGAGAATAACAGGAAAAATGGAGAAGAAATAAATAAGAAGAAATAATAATAGATAAATAAGGAAAAATAATAATTAATAAATAGGGTTAAATAATGATAAATAAGTAAGAAAAAATAATAATAAATAAATAGGGGAAAATAATGATAAATAAATAAGAAAAAATAAGAATAAATAAATAGGAAAAAATAATGATAAATAAGTAAGAAAAAATAATAATAAATAATTAAGGAAAATATTAATAAATAAGGTAAAATAATGACGCAAAATAATAATAAATAAGGGAACAAATAATTTAAAACAGAGGTAAAAAAAAAAGAAACAAGCGGGAAACTGCGACGTCGATCGTGTGCAGTTTTTGTGTATGCCTTTCTCATCAGGACTACGACCATTATTCACTGACGAAAAGTTAGAGCGCGTCATACTTTTGGTCAGAGCTGTACGCGCGAAGAAAAATTGCGAAAAAAAAAAAGGAAGAAAGAAAACAAAGGGTAGGAACGTATCGCGAGCCTTGAATGTAGCAGTGGCTGTACGCGACGAACGGTCGTCGTCGTCGTCGAGTGTGTGTTGGGTATCGGGCTCAAAACGCGCGAGAAGAAGAAAAGGGATGAATGGCGCGGGCATCGAATGCAGCTGCAAAAGTAAAGGGAGATTGCCCGAGCCCCGGACTTTCAACGTCTCCGACCACGTGTGTGTCTGTCTGTGTGTCTCTCCCATATGCGTTTCAACTCGACGCGAAAGTGGAAAAAAATCGCATATCCGTTCTACCTGCTTCAAAGCGAATTCAAAGAAACACGAAAATAAAGATTTATCTCGATGAAAAAAAAACGAGTCTGATCACACTCGGAACGTATCTACTTAAAAAATGTTTCTACTTAAAGACTTGGCTATTTGCTTTTTTTCCCGCCAATTTTCTCTAATTTTCAGTTTCGCTTAAATTTGAAAAAAAGAAAATCGAAGGACATCGAAAAAGGAGCGAGAAAAAGAATAAAAATCAAGTTGAACAAAAATCGAAAAAGTCGAGAAAAAATTTATCTTAGAAGTCGACAAGAAAAATCGACAAAGTCGACGAGAAAAATCTTAAAATCGAAAAAGTCGACGAGAAAAATCGAAAAATCGAAAAACTCGACGAGAAAAATCTAACAATCTAAGAATTCCATAAAAAATCTATAATTTTAAAAGAAAAATCCAAAAGATTAACAGAAAATTTTCAAAGTCGAAATAAAACCTAAAAAGTCGACGTAACATCGAAAAATTCGGTAAAAAATCTCCAAAGTTGTAAAAAATTTACAAAATCGAAAGAAGAATTAAAAAGTTCGACAAAAATTTTTAAAAATCATAAAAAATTCAGGGATCAAACAAAATCGAAAAAACCAAAAAAAAAAAATTGAAATTTCGAGGGCAAACGAAAAAACGAGGAAAATGAGAAGATCGAAAAGAAGGGAAAAAAAATGAGGAAGCGAAAGTGAGGGAGCGTGTGAAAGAAGCCTGGTATTTCTGAATTTGCGGTAGCCTCGGAGGAGAAGAGGATAAAAAAGAAGTGAACAAGAAGCAGAAGTAAAGTGAAAGGTCGAAGACCGAGTCGCGTGTGTGTGGCTTTGTTGAAGTAAGATTCGTTTTCATCGATCGAGAAAGAGAGAAAGAGAGAGAGAGAGAGAGAAAAAGGAAGAGAGAGAGAGAGAGAGAAGCCCCCCTCCCCCCTCGGGGGTAGTCCGCGACCACTGCGATCGAAGCACTCAGCCATGTAAACTCATACACTGACACGTGTAAGGCCTGGTGCGCAATGGTGGGTAACGTACAAACGAGGCAAAAACGATTTGAAGGCGGGCTAAGGAAAAGGCGCGATTACTCACTGCACCGCTCTGCGTGTCGCTGACCGGACGTCTATGCGCCTCTAAATGCACGAGTGTACCCGAGGGACGAATGTCGCACTTATCATTGGTACACGCTCTTTAAGCGACGATCAACCGCGCACTATCTCGCGAACCCAAACCCAAACAAACCCAAACTAAAAATCACGTATATTGTATTTTGATGGAAAAAATATATGTATTTTTTTTATTTGCAATTAAACATTTATTTCTCGTCAACTCAAATTTATTTCTAACCCTAACCCAAACAAATGGATTTTTCTCAAATAAATAAATATATATATATATATATATATTTATTTATTTATTTGCGGGAAATAAATTTGCCAATGTTTAAATTTTTTATTTTAAATGTGTATTTATTTTTATTTTATTTATATTTATTTGAGATATTTAAATATATATATAAATATATTTGTTAATCTATTTACGAGAAATAAATTTTTTAATGTATAAATTTGCTGTTTAAATTTTGTTGCTAATGTTAAAATTTTTTTTTTAATTTCTATTTATTTTAATTTTATTTATATTGTAGAGATATGAATTGAAATAATACATAAATAATTAAAATACATAAAAACTGTTTCATTCTGTTTGGGTTTATTTGGGCTTATTATTAAGCGCGCAATTAAATTAATAACTCAATATGCGTAATTTAACGGTATCAAGAGAATAGTGCATTTACAATCCCTGGATATTAATTTTTCTTTAATACAAATTTCTTATTCGATTTGACAACGTGGATCGTTGTTACCGTCCATTTTTTATTTTCTACACACGTTACAGGACTTTATTTTTATATTTCATAATGGCTTTAATTTTTATATTGTATTTCTCCCATAAATTTTGTTTATTTCCGTTATTAATTTTACTTATTTTTTCGTTATTTTTTAATTTTATCTTTATCGTTATTTTCGTTAGTACTTCTTAATTATTTTTTTTATAACTTTTTTTTTATTATGAAAATGTAAGCCTAAGGTCTGTTTCGACTGACTCATTAAAATAATTTTTAAGCTAGGAGGAACGCCCCCCCCCCCCGACCCCCATCGAAGCCGAGGCAAAAAAAAAAGATCGTAACACGCCCCTGGCGCGACAAGGTGACGATATTTACGCGCGCAGACACAAAACATGCAGCGAATGAAAAAAAATATTTGCACGTGACGCGATTTTTTCTAAGTCTCCGGAAATTTCCATTAACGTACGTGATTAGTATTATTATTAACGCACGGGGATTGACGTTGAAAGGAAGCTACCGAGAAAAGTAGTGAAAAAATAAATTCTCGCTTTTTTCGGGTAAAATTTTTTTTTTCGGTAAAATAGTATTTTTATAAAAAGAAACAGTTATGTAACATTTTTGTATTTCCTGATAAAATAAATGGTTGGATAAGCAAGAATCTTATCGGTTAATATTTTGGGAACTCAATTAATCAAAATGGCCTCTCGTTTTAGTTTTCATTTCCGAAAAGTTAGTTTTTGGAATTGTTTCGAAGTGAAGTGACTTTTCGAGAAAAAAAATCGAATTTTGTCTTTTTGAAAGGCTTTCGTTATTTTTCATATTTGAAAAGTTATTTTTCGGACAATTGCAAACGCTTATATATATATATATATATATATTCTTCGAGTAATTTTTCGACAAAATACCTCTAAAACATTTTCTCGTATATCAGTATCGAAAGGGTTGATTTTTGAAAAATTTTCAAAAAATGATTACGAGTGGAAGGCCAAAATAAAAAGAATGGATGAACAATATTTCATTCCGATGTGAATGCAAAATGAAAACAATTCCGGGATCGCGAGAAATAGAAGCGCGTTCGAGTCACGCGTGATTTTTTTCAGCGCGCATGCGCGCCGGTCGTCTCGATACTTGCGCGCTCCCGAGTCTCGCGCTTCGGCGTCAATTGACCTATGTTTTTTTTTTCCGTATTCTCATTTTCGAACAAAAATGTTAAAAAAATAAAGATTTACCTGTACCGTATCCTGGACGACGACGATGTTTCTTCTAGGCACACACGCGTGTGTACTCGCGCATAAATAACGGATATGTGTTGGTCCAATTTTGCGGAATCGACGAGACGCGGGCACCGGATCTCGAATAAAAA
>JAPYZJ010000940.1:0-33355 GCA_030522765.1 Ophioninae sp. B BG-2022a
TTCAAAATGCTTTTTTTATTATTGAAATCCGATGATTTTTCGATTTTTGGCAGAATTTCAAAGTTGGACCATCGATTTTTGCACATTTTTCCATACATATCCCTTTGCCTCTTTTTTTGCGATTTTTCAAGTGGACTTTCCGGAAAAACTATACGAGATATTGATACAAATCCAACGCCATTATTTAAGTCAGGCAAAAACCTTTTCCAAACCCACCCTATGTATCTCAATCGCACGGAAAAATCCCGCTCTACGACCTTTTGAAATATCAGGATTTTTAAGATTCCGGAAAAGTGGCCGGGAAGGTCGAAAAAATAATTTTTCCGTTTTTAAAGTATTAACAGGGTTTATTTGATCGGAAATTTTCCGCTGATTACGAATATGCCCGAGTTTTTGCCGAAAGTACAAAATTAGACGGGGAAAATGCTGTCCTTCTATGCACATCTGACTTCGTTGCTGAGAAGCTCCGGTATAGATGCACGACTCAATTTCAGGTCATCAATCATCTCGACACTAGAAACTTCGCGCCGTGTCCGCTAGATCACAATCCGGCGCCCAACGACTTTTCCGACTGGGATTCCGATTTGTGAGACTCCCCTTCATCGGCTGGTCAAAAGAGTTTCTTCGTTTTCCGTTGCTGATACGTCGGAGGATCGGGCGATGTACCGACGGAGTAATCGAAAGATCGATGAATTCACTTGGTCGCTTTAGAATCCTGCGATTGTGCATACGAATAAAACCCTTTCGAAGGTCATTTTGAAAAAAAATGCGCAATTTTTGCTCGGAATTTTTTGAAAAAAAAAATTTGAAAAAAATTGCGCAATTTGCTCGGAACGGCGCTAAAAGCTCCGCCGGTAAAGCAGATCTCCATCCACTTTTTTTCTATTTTATGGTAACCTCTCGTCGTACAAACTGAATGCCCGTGTGAATGTCCATTTTGTAACACATTTCTCGATTGAATAAAAACAAGCGAAACAATCGAAAATGCGATTGATTTTTACCTACTGCTGAACATACAAAAATCCCGAAAAGAAAAGAGTGCTTTATCGGATTTCGCGTGTCGTTTCTATATAACATATATGTGTGAAAACCAAGCGCCAAAAACACATCTAGCGCTACGTGTGGCAGAGTAGGAAACTAAAAACTTCGACAAAAAATTGGTTTCTGTTTAACCCGTTGAGTTCAGAAGATCGACAATTGTTGAAGGTTCGTCGCGCGGTCGTCGCAGCTTCGCGGCGTTGCCGCTGTTGCAACGTTCGTTTTCGTTTCTATTGCGCAGCCGCAAACATCGTTCCCGTTTCCCCCTCCGCGCATTTCTATTTACCTCGTCTTGCCAGTAAAACGCATGCGGGACGGGGAAAAGGACAGTTGCAGTCGACTAAAGAAAGAAAAGGACGGATGAGAGAAAAAGAGAGAGAGAGAAGAGAAAAAGAGATCGGAGAAGGAGAATCTCGTGGCAGCACCAGAGCGCGCATGCACGGTCAGCTGTGTGTCGCCTTGCCGTCCCCGTGTAAGAACTTGGCCAGCGCGTGTGCGCGTACGCGTAACAAAACGAAACACTACTCGCGACGTGAAAGTCGTGTGAGGAACCGAGAGGGAAAGAGAGGCGGAGTTAACAAAGCGAGCAACGTGGCGAGAGTGAGAAGTGACAAAAATACGCGAGTAGCGCGATCGTTTTTTTTTTTATCATTTTTATTATTCTTTTTGTAAATGGCGCTGTTGCAAGTATGACTCTTGCGTGCAGTAGCAGCAGCTATCGTCGATCCGCGGTCACTTTGCGTCGGGCTTTCATTCGCTTCTACGATTATCGTGAAATATTCACTCACGCATAATCGTCGAAAGACTAATTAACGGAAAAAAAACCACGAGTGAAACATCGCGTCACATCCAGATTTCCAGTCATTTATTCGACGCATCACCGATTGTCAATTCGCGCTTTCGTACGTTTTTTTTTTCATCTGTTTTTCCTTCTGCCACTGAACGCGTGTTCGGCGCGACAGTCGCGCGCGTGTGTCGCCCGGAAAAGAGCACCAGTTCACGTTCGCCGTCGCATCGTACGCAACGACTCACGCCGAAAAAAAAGAAGACACTGAATCGTGGTTCGAAAAAGTTTTTCGTGGACGAGTGAAAGTCGAAGTTTCAAGGGAGAGTGCGTGCGAGGCCCGCAGGGCGATACACGAGAGGGCGCCAGATCGCGTCCAGTGTTTTTCGTGCGTGCTTTTTTTTCTCGGTCCCACATGTGCGCGAGTGTTTTTCCCATTTTCGTTCCGTTCGCTCGGAGGTGAGTCTGAGCGCGAGAGGTCATTCGCGTTCTATCGGATTACGTGAAAAAGAAAACATCGAAGGGCCCGCATAATGGCTTAGCCGTGGCGCGACGGGAGGGTGGGGGAGGCTAAAGTACACGACGCAGCGAGCCCGCTGATTGAAAAGAGCTCGTCGCGAGAAAGAGAGAGATGGCGCGCTTTGTTTTCGTCCCGAAAGATCGTTGCGGTTTTTCTTTACACTTTTTCCGTCAAAATGACGCTCGATGCGAGGCCTGACATCGGAGGATATTGGTGACGAGAATATTACTCGAGTCATCCGAGCTTCCGTTTCTAGGCGCCAGATGTCGTTGCATCTCGAATAGAAGAGTCAAAATAGATCGTTTCGCTCGACTAGGATTTACGTGAGATCGCGTTTAAGTGGGCGGCCCGATTCGAACTAGGAGTGGGGAAAGTAGCAATCGAGTTTTAAGGGGAGAGGAAATTTGAGCAATACGAGAAAACTAATTACGGATAACGGATAATTGTTGATCGGAATCGTGAAAATTAATATCGCTTCGACTATACGGCGTAACTCTTTCAAACCGTTTTTTATCGATCGATAAGTGAACGATCGAGTGCGCGGTACACTTTACGGATTTTGTGCGCGGGATGGAAATTGAGCTCGTGTGACGTAATCCTGTGCGTACGACGTTCGTAAATTGCGTGGAAGAGCCTGGAGGGGCGCGGGGAGGGGGGGCGGTGGAATTTATAAGAAATTCCAAAAGGAAAAAGAACCGATGAGAAGAACGTAGGAAAAGAGTGAGATGACGCGAGGAAGGAGAAGATAAACACGAGAATTCTCTACACACGCTCTCGGTGGCTCGCTCTATCGTGATTTGCCGATAACACGCCGATTCGTCCGTTACAAATCCGTTAGATTTCTCGATTCTTCGAAAAAGAGAATTTCAGTGAATCTTTTTTTTCGTGACGGATGAGAAATACATTATGACTTGAAAAATCTGAAATTTCAAAGCCCGATTTTCGCATAATTTCGATAACGAAATTAACTCAAACGGTAAATCTTTCAGCCATGAGAATACACGAATTTCGCGTGCTTTAATTTTTTAGCGGATTTCGGAAAATTATCGATCGAATATCCAAATCGGTGTTTTTTTTCTTTTTTGATTATTTGTTTTCGGTTGCAAAATTGAAAGTTTCTGGAAAATTGTAAAACTGTCGTAAAAACCCAAACGACGCGAACGAAATATACAAAAAAAAAAACCTAAAAATACCCTACGTTAAACGAACGCAACGAAACTGATTTTTCGGCTAATAAACTTTAATTTCAAAATTGAAAGCTTCGCCAGCAAACCAATCCTATAAAGTTCCCATGAAAATTGGACTAGTCATGGTGCTCGCGCGGTAAACACTGCTCTACTCGCTCTTACCGGCAAAAATCTTTAGTGCAAAAGTCCAACGGTTTTCTCATTGTCCTCGCGTACGAAAGAGCTCGGGAAAATTTAAATTTAGAACAACCGCATCTGTGGCGAACGAGAATCGTGTCGAGTGTATCGAAATCTCTGCTCGTTGCAACGTGGTTTCAAATTACAAAAAATCAACTTTCGGAACAAGTTTTTTTTTTTATCGCGAAACCGAAGCTTGTACGACCCGGAAGGGCAATTTGTTTCGATTGACAAAAAGTAGATTTTCATTTACGAAGATTCGTGGATTTTTTGTTGAACAATTGACGATTTTCGGAATAAAGATAAAATATAGGAATATTAATGTTTTGAAAAAATTCGAAAAAAATAAAGAAACTCGAGGTCTTCGAAGTTTGCGTCGTTGCGACGCAACGATATTTCATCTTTTTCATTTTCTAATTTCTTCATTTTTCATCACTATCCAAGAATTTTCTTTCTTTTCAAATTCAAGTCGTAAACATTTGATAACAATAATTATCAACGTTTCAACGATTTTCACATCTTAAATCGACCAAAAAAACAATTCAGTAATTAAAAACAATTTCGTTTCGCCAAACCTATCGAATGCAAATTTAAAATCCATACATTTTTTTTCTCATTGGCCAGAATTCGACACGAATTATTATCGAAATTCGAAAATAAACATTTATAAGTATCAATTTATCTCAGCTGTTAATTTAACTTCAGCTCAATTTAACTCAGCTGTTAATAATAAATCTTTCAATCTTTCGTCAATTATTCCAGTTCAGTTATAAATCAATCCGAACAATTCATTTCTCTCGTATTATTATTATTAATTTTCCGTTCAAACGATTGTTTATTATTTTCACCAACGAATAATTAAAAATAAATCATTTTCGTTTATTTTTACTCTATCCCGATAATCGCGCGTTTTCCCGTCGAAAAAGTTGCGAAAAATCGTGTTCGTTCAACGACCGATTATTCTTAACCTCGAATAAAAATCATAACGCTGTGAGGTCATACTTTCGAAGCAATTTGAATACGAAAAAAGAACAAAAAAAAAAACCAAAAAAAAAAAGAAACCAGTAAAACGAAAACAAAAAAGAATTGCACGGAGTTCAAAGTTCACGTTCGGAGGGTAAACGCGAATTATTTCGTCCAGACGTTTAGCGATAAAAAAAAATACGAGGTCGTTCGCTGAGACTCGGTCTGATGTTTAATAGCGCAATGCTTTAAAAGTTATAAGAATTATCCCCTCCCGGCGATTCTTCGCGAGAGTCACGAATTTACGATGCAAATACGAAATACGTCTTCGATACATTCGAGATCTCGTTTTAATCGTTTTTTTCTTCCTCTCGACGAAACGATTGAATCGAGGTCGAAGCTGGACAAATCCGCGACAAAAACGGTTCTGCGCAGGCGCCGTTTTTTTGTTTCGGCAGTTAGAACCGTCAGGACATCTTTAGGAAGCTTCAGAAAGCTTCAGGAATTGAAAACGTTCCTTTCTTTATCAAAGATACGTAAATAATCGACGGAATCTCACAAACACTTAAAAACTGCTTTTCTCATCGGTAATTGAGTTTTCAATGAAAAATCGAGCATCGGCCCCTTCAGTATTCATAGACGCAGGGTTTGATTCTTCTTTTTCACGATTAGAACGTTTCGTTTTTGAGAAAATTGCGATTTTTTAATTTAGACTCCAAAATAGCAGTTTTCTCAGTTTCACATTTAGCAAACCTCGTAGGCTAGAAAAGACATTTAGTAAAACGAGTGAAACCATAGAATCACGGCTCCAGCTCAAAAACGTTCAAAATTTTTTTTTGGTTATTATGGATTAAATACGATGTTACATATTTAATGAAGGTTCGTAAAGTCCTAATGTGGAAAAAAAACGTTAAAAAGTGTGATTACGGTGGAGGGTAAAAAAGTAATATGTAAAATGATTTTTCATTTTCAAACTTTTTTAAAAATCTTGCCGTCTAATCAGCCATCTATAGCTATATTATATCAGCCCATAATTCGTAGATTTGATGATAAATTTCGATCTGCCTCGCCATAATATTATATAGGATATTATTTTTGAGTGCTACAAAAAATTATAAAAATACTATTAATATGATTATTATTAATTATTATATTAACTAATTAATTTTAATAATAAATTTATCAATTAATTATTATATTAAGTGATTAATTATTGTAATTAATTTATCAATTAATTATTATGTTAATTGATTAATTATAGTACTTAATTTATCAATTAATTATTATATTAATTGATTAATTATAGTAATTAATTGATTAATTACAGTACTGAATTTATGAATTAATTATTATAATTAATCGTCATATTAATTAATTGATCAATTAATTATTATAATTAATTAATATTATTAATATTACAATATTACATTAATATTATTTTTGAGTGATACAAAAAATCCTAAAAATATTTCGAGTAGTTTTGAGCTGGAGCCACAATTCTATAATTTTACCATAAAACGTCCATCATAAAAAAGCCCAAAAAATTACCCTAAAATAGAGTTTGCGCGAAAGCAGGTAGTAGCTAAAAGGCTGTGTTCGAGGGAACTGGAAAAGTTTTCGGAAACTGGGACAAAGTGGAAGAATCGAAGGTTTTTGGATCGGGAGAGTGTGAGGCGCGATGCAGGCTGAGCTGATGTATCGAAAGCCGACGACGATGCTGATGACGTCGAGCCAATCTTCGTCATCGCAAAACATCCCGTTGTCGCAACAACAACAAATCCACCAGATGGCTTGTCCACGTCGTGGCAAACAGGAATCTCGGGATTCTCGCGAGACGATCCATTCCGGTCACTTTATGGTGTCCGATTTCGAAGCGGAAGCTCAGGACGACGAAGACGAGCTCGCAGTTCCGGTTCCCGAGGAAGAAGCTGCGAGATTGGCAATTATCGCACCGGTTGGGTTTTCACTCGAAAAATTCGTTTCCTCGGTCGACAAAAATTCACAACAGTTGAGCATCGAGACATCACTCAACAAACTCTTTCAGTGCATGTCCCTCGCGTATAGGTGAGGATATCTATATATATATATAATTTCATTATTATATAAATCAGAATACAATAATTTTGGGGAAAACTCGAAACCCTTAAATCCTATGGACCTGAAGTTCGCATCGTTGCGACGCAACGAAATTTATTTTCTCATTTTTTTATTTCCTTAAATATATTATTTGGCGACATATTTTTTTTTCTATTTGAATTCTATGTTATCACAATAAATATTTTTATAATTAATGAGGTATTTTCATTACGATTATATTGAAAAATAAATAGAGAAATTAAAAAATAATGATTTTCGTTGCCTCGCAACGTTGCGAACTTCAACCTCATTAAATCCTGCGTCACGGAGGCGCAGTATGTGATGGATTTTCCCTTTTCTTCATCACGATAAAATAATAATTTTTAGTCACTTACAAAACTGGGGTTGAATAGGAAACACGAACTTCGATTGACCGGAAGGCTCAAAATTCCGAAACTACAAATTTCAAAAGCATGACATTTCGAAAGCACGAAATTTGTTTGGGTTTGTTTGGGTTCGTTAGTTTGATCTAAAACCCTTGATTTTAAACAAAATCACAAACAAACCCAAACAAAAATAAAAAAATTTATACAATTTTTAGGTTCGTAATATATTCAAATTCGGGATTTTGAGCCTTCTGGTCATTCGAAGTTCAGGTTTCCTACCCCACCCTACAAAACTTCAGTCAAGCACACGACCAATATCGTCGAATTCGATTTAAATTATTGTTGAAAGTGGAAAATAGACATTTCTAATTGTTAATGAGTTATCAAGTAATCTATTGATAAAGCTAATTATGTACGACACGATTTCGACTTGTCCATCCAGAAATACCTTAAGATCGAATTGATAAATAATTCTTGAAGAATTTGAAAAAAACTTAATTTTTAAAAAATTTAAATTAACGATAAAAAAAAAGTTATCCAGGAGCTTATCAAATATTTAAAAAACTAAAACTCTACGGAATCTTTCCCTCTCTTTTTTTTTTCTTTCACTTCTGCGTCTTTTTTTTCCATGTTTAATTTCTCTCAGACTCAGGGTCCATTAAAATAGACTTTGCTCGATTCGTCGCATCTAACAACTGAATTAATTGAATGAGAATGCGGGCGAATCGTTTACGGTCGATCTGACGAAACGATACGAACAACGTGAAACCCGATCGCAATTAAATGTAGCCCCGCAAAGTAACCTTTATTATTGCCCCCTCCACCTTCTCAATCTCATTCTTCATTTTCTCCTCTTTGACTTGAAACGTTGCCAAAAAATCGACGATTCTTCAATTTCGATAAATCATGTCGTCCAATTTTTTACTTCGATAATTAATTGCTAAAACAAAGCACATTAAATAAGTTAAAATTAGTTAAAATAAATCAATTATAATAAATCAGAATTGATTACAATTGATGAAAATTGGTTAAAATTATGTAATTACAATAAATAAACTCGATTAATGGAAATATAAATTATTAATAAATTATCAAATGAAAATTGATTTAATGAATTCTATAGAATTTCAATAATGATGGAATTGAAAATTGGAAAATTGAGGCAACTAAAGATTAATGGAAAGTTAATAAAAATTAACATTCAATGTCAATTAACCCAAACAATTAATTAATTTATTTATGATTTTCATTATTTAGTTTTAATAGAATTAATCAAATAGATTTTAACGTAACTAACGTTTAATTCCATTAATTGAAATGTATGAAATTAAATGTTAATTAAATAAAAATTAATTGAACCAATTTCATCAAAAAAACACAAATTCTAAAAAAAATGAAAAATCAATTTTCGTAAGAATAAAACTTCAGTTCCGATTTTATTAGTTAATTGCATTAATTAAAATTTGATTTGAAATTCATTAAAAAAATTAAAAAACAAGAAAAGACCATACTCGATTGCCCAATTAAATTTATATGTCACTTTCGTTCACTACTTTTCCAATGATCTCGAAACAAGATCGAAATATTCATTCGCGATATCAAATGCAATTAACGATCGGCGTGTCGTGGACGTTGCGACGTTGAAAAACTCTAACGAAGCGAAAAATGCAAATTTCCGTTTTACCAATAATTCATGCGTACTCTCGAAGCTATTTTCTCTCAACGTCGGGAACACGACAGCGCAAAACTCGAGAACGAAGAAAATTTGAGATAAATATGCAAGCGCACGCCCGCTCTTTTATAAATCGAAAGTATTGTTTGGAGGCACGAGCTACGCTCGAAGATTCGATATCTCTCGGAAAAACATTTTATTCTGCCGATGATTAATTCGGTCGCGATTCATACGTAAATTATTGTCCAACCGACATTGATCCGTTCTCATCGCGACTGAGTTAATTGTTTCCAATGGATGTTTTTCAAACCTGACTCGTTATTATTATGTATTTATTTATTCCCCAATTATTCATACTGTTCAATAACTCGTGCCTCGTAATACGATAACAATGTCCAAACGAGAATAATTCCATTATTTTTACAATTAAATTACGATTATTATTAAAATTGCCAATAAAACTAAAAAAACAACAACAACAACAATGTCAAATAATAATATTAACGATGTAGAATAATAAACAATAATAGTAACAATAATTGCCCTTGATGCTATACTGGCAGTAATAATAGTTATGATAATAATAATAATAATAAATATAATAATATAATAATATTAATATAATACAATACAATAATAATAATAAATATTATAATGAATATTATAATAATAAATATAATAAATAACAATGACGACGATAGTAACAATCGTATATATTGTTGTACTTCGTATAATTATTATAATATTAAAAATCGTTATATTTATTTGTTTGTTATAAATTTTAAGTTATAAAATTTATAATTCAAATAAATTTTATAACGTATATAAATTTAATATAATTTTAATAAATTTATAAAATTTATAATTATATAATTTAAGTTATAAAATGTATTGCTACTGCTACTCTCGTTAAAATCTCTATTATTATAATTACAAACTATTTATAATTACTATCCTTTATATTATTAATAACAATTAATACTTTGTTGTTCATTATCGATTTTTATTGACATTATCATCGTTTTATTTTTTATAGAAGCGATTATAGTAAAATAATAATAATAATATAATAATAAAAAATAATAATCTACATAAACAATAAACATTATAAACAGCACAACAAAAATAATGAGAAATGAATTGTTTACAAAGAAACATAATAGTTTATTGTTGATTATGGATTTTTGTAGTGTCTGATTTACTATTAATTGTTTATTATTCATTTGATGATTATTGTTTTTATAATTGAATATTTCGACGGAATCGTATTTGGCGTCATCGGCGAAAAAAATCGTATACATCGATAGTGATCGGAGTTTGTCGGGTAACCATGCGTAATTTGCCAAAACAATGAGAAGTACGACAAGTCGGAGTTGTCGCGAAGTGCGGCTGCAACGGGCCGGATAATCTCGATCGTATATCAAGATGTCAAAGTTAACGATCGCGTCTGTGCTAGTACTCAATCTTTACGGGCACCGATGGCTTTTCAATTTTTCGCAAAATCGAGATTTCACACGAGTTCCGCAACGGCTCGTTTTTTTGTTTTTGTTTATTGATTAAAAAAAATAAAATAAAAAATTTTATCAAAAAACGTTTTATCAAAATCGTTTTTATTTAAAAAATACAAAAAAATCAAGAGAATAAAAACAAATTTTTACAAAAATTTAAAAAATACAAAAAAATACAAAAAATAAAAATATTTTTTTTTTTAATTTAAAAAATCAAGAAAATAAAAACAAATGTAAAAAAATTTAAAAAATACAAAAGAATGGAGAACATAAAAACAAATTTAAAAAACAAATAAAAAAGATGAAAAAGAAGAAAAAAAAAGATTCCGGTTCGGACGGGAAAGGAAACGGGAGTTTGGGGGGCAGCGATCAAGGCAGGAAATATTCTCGTCGATTCGCAAACAACCGAGATTTTCATAATCTCAGCTTAGACGCCCTTGATCGTTTGAACCGAGCCAAGCGACGGAACGGAAACAAAAAAAAAAAAGGAAACTCACGAAACACGAACGCGGCGGGAGCTCTAATACCAAGTCTAAAACTTTATTGATGACGCGAACGAGACACCAACGTACGTAACACGCTCGAACGCGAGCCCACTCGACGCGATAACTTTCAACCGAGAGAGGCCCGTTAAAGTAGGAGATAAACAAGGAAAACGAGTCGGACTCATCGTTTCTGCCCGGTCTCAACAAATTTTCGACGGCGCGAGAAAAATATTCGGGACTTTTCATTTATTTCATATTTTTTAATTTGCGTTGCCGAACGAGATATTACTGAAGAGGAGATTGTCGATTTATCAGGGTACTAGTCGTACGTGTTTAACCTTAAAACGAGCTGATTTAATTATAAATTAACAATTAGAAATGTTAAATTAAATGTTAAATTTAAGAAATTTTAAATTAAATTCAAATTAAATAATTAAATTAAATTTAAATAATTAAATTTTAATGTATTATTTAAATTAATTTAATTATTTAAATTTTTTTAAAATTTAAATAATTAAATTAAATTTAAGAAATTTTAAATTAAATGTTAAATTTTCCACTTTCGATAATTCGAATCGAATTCGACGATATTGGTCGTGTGCTCGAATTAAGTTTCGTCAGTGACTGTACATCCGGTCCAGCTGGCCTACGAAAAAAAGATGGATTTGAAGCTTACATCCGTTGGGATGTGACGTAAATAAATTGTTTTTAAGTACTGAATTTTTTTTTTTGGCGATTTAAAATGTGAAAATCGTCGAATCGTTTATAATTATTATTATCAGACGTTTAAGATAAAAATTTGAAAACAAAGAAAACGCTTGGATAGTGATGAAAAATGAAAAAAATAAAAAACGAAGAAGAATAAATATCGTTGCGTCACAACGACGCAAACTTTGTCATTGAATTTATCGATTTTTTCATTTAATTGATACCTTCGGATAATCTTATTATTATCAATAATTAGCTCGAAAAATCAATACACATCGAGTTATCCAATGATCGCTGATTAAATTAATCGTTCAAACAAATCTTTCGCTATTTTGTAAATTGACTCGATCGTAAATCTTGATGATACAAGGTTTACCGAATTCCCAACGCTTTTTAGTTTCATTTGTTTAATTAATTGATTAATCATTCAAATGAATTTTAGGAACTTTTTCGTTTAATTTTCTTCCCTCTTTTTTGGTAATCTAAAAATTCGGACGCCCCGGAGTATCGGTGAGAATTTATTTGACGATCGTATCGAAGTTATTTGCAAACCTTTATGACCGGTACATTTTTATCAGAGGCAATCACCTTCGAGAAAAAATAAAGGCTTATCTGATAACCATTTTAATTTACGTGTTTGTATCGCCTTGAACATCTCAGCTTGGTCTTATCTCTGATGGAGACTCCTTTCTCTCTCTCTCTCTCTCTCTCTCTCTCTCTCTCCCTTTTCTTCTATGAACGAACAAAGAAGGTATCAAATTTTCAACAATTTTCCTCATCCGATAACTATTTTTTTCTCTATTCCATTTTGGACCTTTCCGAATGAATTCGTGCTGATAAAGACAGGGATAAGATTTCGACACCTTCTCCACTCCACCCTCTGACCGAACTTAAATTTTGCTCGTCCTTTTAATATTCTTAATTCTATTCCTTTAACATTCTTAAACCCAAACAAACCCAAACAAATTTCGAAATGATTTTTAGTACCTAGAACTTTAGTTTTTGAAGTATCGAATTTTGAAAGTTATCTATTATGCCTCACTGCAAACGTAACCCAAACAAACTCGCTCAAAACCCAAAATCCAAAATTTCCATGAACACATAGTGAAAAAAAAGCACGATTTTTTTTGCTGTGTGCAGTGCTTGCGCCGAAAATTTTCACGGATGAAATTTTGCCGTTGGATACCCTGTATACTCGCACAAGTCGAAACAATAAACATTAAAATTCGATATATCGAATACTATGACGAGTCGCCAAAAATCCTTTCGGGACTTTTTGTAGAATATTGAGATGAAGGTCCGTGCAAAATTTCAGCTCGATCGATGCTAGTGGCCATTTGGGTGGTTCGGAATCTTAATCGAGGTTTTTACCATTACGATAATAAAGAATCGATAAATCCTCGTTTTGTTTCTCGCGATCGATGGAAATCTGTAATCGTCAATTCTGTCGTACAGCATAGGCGAAGTATTCGCGTTTTCGCAGCGATACGTAAGATGCTGCGCTGATGACGATGTCCCCGAGCAATCGTGGTAAACATTTCTATTCGCCTGACGCAATTTACGAAGTGCAGAGCGTTCAGGTCCGGGTCAAACATTCGCCACTCTGTAATAATCGCACTTACCAATTTCGATCTCTCGACGTTTCCCTGCGTGATAGTTTTACGATTGGATACGAGTATCCAAAAGTACTTCACTGCTCTAAAGTTTAGTAACGTCAATTATTTGATTCACATTATCGGGCATACATTAATTTCATTGTCAAGTTCGTCAATGTCGAAGAAAACTCGAGTCAAGACAAGAAAATCAAAATTTAATAGGTTATATACATTTGCCTTCGAGAAAATCGCGTATTTTTCATCTTTTTTTTTAGCCACGTTAAGTTCCGGTGGAGTTCCGAATCCCTCCCTGCTCAGATCCAACTGAAATTTTGCACATAATTTCCTTTCGATACTTTGACATCACTCCTAAAAGGATTTTTAGCGACTCCCAATAGTTTTCGAGATATTGAATTTTAAAGTATTTTTTTTTTGTAAGGCTTCGAAAAGCAATTAAAATCGATCGTATTTGCTTTTCCAAAAATCGTGTTCACCAAAGCAAAACGTTCTCAAAAACGTGATTCTGCCTAATCGTGTTTAAAGTTTTGAGATTAAGTTTCCCAAAAATAAAATTCGTTTTAATCGCGTTTTAAGTTTCCAGTTAAATTTTTCACAAATAAAGTTTATATTTATCGCTATTTAAATGCTGCGAGTTAAATTTTTTTAAACACTTTTTTTACGATCGTTTGCTCTGAAAAAAAATCACAAAAAATAAAACAAACCTTTTTCATTAATCCAAACAATTAAACGTAAAAACTCGATGAAAATGTAAACAAATATCGTTTCGAAAAGTGAAACGTTTTTGTTCGGGGCAAACGGTTAAATATTTTTTGGGACTCGATTTTAATACGTCAAAAAACATCGAAATCTCATTCGATACTCGGTCAATGATTCACATTTTGTCCTTGTGATGTAATATTGAAATATAATTATCGGGATGTTCTTATCACGACGATAAGTGTCGCACATCTACATCGGAAATTCCCCATGCCGCCAACATTTTTATGTTCCCCGAGGAAATAATAATATAAAAAATTGTTTCGCTGATAATTCACGTTATTTGTCTCCCGAGTAATTTGCGGCGGAAATAATGGGACGAGCGAGTGATAAATAAAAAAGAAAAAAAATAATAATAAAAAGACAATAATAAAAATAAAATCAATGAAAAAAATGAAAACGAAAATGAACTCGGAAATGTGAGAGTAATGTATTGAGCAATTTTTAGAATAGAAGATGAAAAAGTTGTATGTACGTTAGAATCGTAAATCGACGCCATAAACCAAAGCCTGGAAATCTTCCAGTCGTTTGCCCCGCGATATGTTGACTTTTTTGTCTGTGCGAGAGAAAATGCTTCCACGATAAGAGGAAGCTGTTGGGCATGACTGCGTGTCTGAAATGAGCATCACCGATGAGTTGAAATTATGGATACGCGCGTACACACACTCGCACGTTCATACGAGGGAGTATAGAGTCAAGAATTAACAATGAAATGGAAAATGTCACGAGATAATACTTCCAGGGCAAAAATAGTCAGGAAGGTAAAACTGAAAATTATAAAATGAAAGATACATTAATGAATATCTCGAAAAATAAAAATATAATTAGTAAATAAGTAAATATAATGAACACCAGCAACAATAATAATAATATTAATCAAGTTTTAATAAATATAAATATTTTAATGATAATATTGTCATTGGTTCATAACACGATGACCTTTTTTAATTTCGCCGATTTTTTTATTTTTCAAAAATGTTATCATTGTTTATTGAATATATTTATTATATTATTACTATTACTGATATTATTATTAACGGCGAGAATTTAAAAATTGTTAAATAATAACATTAATATTAACAGTAATAATATAATAAATGTAAGAAATAAATAATATTAATGTAATTTAAAAAATAATAAATCAATTATTTATTGTTTTTAATATTATATTATTGTGATTTATTTATTACATTTATTAGATTATTTTATTTATAGTATTGTTGATTTCTACTTCCGCAATTTTTTCTACGATTATCGTGTTTTTATATTTTTTTCATTGTAGAAAAAAAAACATTTTTTATTGCGAATGATTTTCGTTTAAAAATTGATAAATTGGGTAAATCGAGCGAAAATCGCGTTTTTCGATAAAAATACGAAACGATTGGAAAATAATTACCGCGCGTGAATTCGCTTTTCGCATTTCGGCAGGTGACGTAATCGTGGTTTTTTTAAAATTGTTATCTACTCTCAAATTGGCGCGATAACGACTGATCGCACGGAAAAATCAAATTAAATTCTTTTTATACATGGTCGAAAATTACAAAATAAATCGTGGTTTAATTTAATGAATTACTTTGATCGGTTAATTAATTTGCTTTTCATTTTTATGCGGTCTCGAAAAAAAAATAATCGTTCGTTTTTTGGTAGAATTCTTGTTGCTCCTTCCTCGACACGGTTCGTCGATCGAAGTAACATTTTTTTTCGTCAACGGAATCGCGATTGCAGGAATTAACGGATGAGAAAACGAATGAGGAAGTTGGAGGACGGAAAACGATGGAAAAACACGGATTCATTATTCGTACGTTTTTCTAGATCGGGGCTATCAGGATTATCGCTCCGGTTGATTATACTGTACCGCCATTATTGGAAAATGCACGATTGCGCGCTTTCGAACGCAAAATGAATCATCAGTTCGGAAAAACAATCGAACGTCAACAATTTTTACAAAAATTAATTAACCGAACAGTCGAAGTAAAAAAAACACGAAAAGAAAACTTTCATACGTACTGGGAAACCTTAAAGTAAATTATTAAGGGGTTATCGTGTTTGGGAAAATTAAGGGATTTTCAAATTTTTTTTTTTCACGTTAATACAATTTTTTTTACTCAAGTACAGAATACGATATCAAATATCACATACTTTCAAAATATTCATATTCTATAAAATTTATATTAAACGAAAATTTTTTACATTTTTTTTTATTAAATAAAAGATTTAATATTTCGACACGCAATTGGACTTTTTTGGATTTTTTCTTTTCGTTCTTTGGGAAAGATAGGATTTTTTGGGTATCGAACGATGCATCAATCGAGGTATGACGAAATGGTGAATTTGTTCCAGACAGAAGCTGACGTCACCAAAGTGGAACCGTTTCAAGGGAATCAGGCTGAGATGGAAGGACAAGATAAGGCTGAACAACGTCATATGGCGATGTTGGCACATGCAGTGTAAGTTTTTTTGGAGCAAATCGAAATGAAAATTGGTTTTTCGTCTATTTCGTTGGCGTGCAACAAAGTAGGCTCCATTTTCTCATAATCTTCTTCATCATCGAAAATCGTGCATCCAAAATAATCCCGAATAATCACAAAATTACGAAATGAGAATTAATTTAAAAAAAATTTTAATCAACCATTAAAAGTAAATTCCAAATTCAAAAATTAACAATTAAAAACGATTTCAAAAATATAAAACGAAAGTATAAAAAACAAATAAAAATATTAAAATTAATTAATGTGAAGTAAAAGATAATCAATTATCAATTTAATAATCATTAATTAACTAACAAATTAAATATTCACACCTTGAAGGTTATGAAAAAAAAAGAAATTATAAACCGTAAATTTGGGTTGCTCTAAATAATTCTGACAATTGCCAATGAAAAGCGAGTATTTGTTTCCCCATTTGTAACCAGGTGTTACCGGAAGCTGGAAAAAAATTGTGGCGCTCGATCGATCAGAAATATCCTCGCTTTGCCCAGGGACACGCCTCCGGTCTTAATCTTATCTGATTTATTGTCAGATCTTCACATCGTTACGTTCGAGACATTGGTTATCTTAAAACGGGTTCGATAAAAAACTGAGTCTGCTGAATGTGTTTCGACGATCGATCGTAACGTAGAAAAAAAACCTACGTTTGCACGATTCAAAATGAGAGACAAGGCAAAAGGGTTGGACTTCTTTTTTCAGGCGATTTTTCCGAATTCTAATTTTTCCATTTACCGCAAATTAAATTAAAAACGAAATTTCAATTAAAACATTCAAATTGAATATTAATTTAAATTAAAAAAAAAAACTTTTTTATTGTAAACAAAATTAAAATTAAACATATAAATTAATTAAAAAGTTAAAAAACGAAAATCAATAAAAAAAATTCAAACCGGTTTCAAAATCAAGAATTAAAAATTCATATAAAAAATTGAAATTTATTAATTTAAAATAAACTAAAAATAATACATTTAATTATCATTAATAAATTGAGAAATCAATCATTCATACCTCAAAGGTTACAAAAAAAACGAAAATATAATTAGCAAACGAGATAACCATGGAAAAGCTATGAAAATTTCAATTACGAAAAATCATCGGAGCCTCAAATTTAAATTTGGACAAAAAGCCACATTCTTTTTCCGATGTCCAAATATTGATAAGACAATTAAAAAAAGAAAACTATTTTTTCACGATCGTAGCGTAGCGTTACCCCTTAAGGCGAGTTGGAATTAAATAAATAAAAGTGGAAATGGGCAAGTCATGGGAGTTAGACAACCGGTCCGGAATCGACATCCGTGGGGGGGGGGGGGTGCGGATTTTGCTTCGTCTTATTACTGATAACGGTGACAGATTAGCAAACACGAATAACGTGCACGCGGTGTGCACGTGAGATACTCGGCGTGTGTGTAGATCGTTCCCTGTCACGCCTCCACTTTTCCGTCGATACTCTCGTTTCCCTCTCGCTTCTCTAACTTCTATTAGAGGCCCCGCATCGGTACACACGTCTCGTAGACTGGTGTTGGTTGACCGTTCGCGACTCGTCGCCACGTCCGATACACGAGGAGAATCGTGAGAAAAAGAAAAGAAAAAAGCAAAAAAAAAATAGCAACGAGAAGAGGCGGCGATGTAGACGTTATTAAAACACCTCAGTCCTCCCTCGAGACTCCGTACGAAACGTTCGTGAATTAAACGGGACCGCGCCGATTAGCTTTATCGCCGGATCAGTTTCGATGAAACTTCACGAATGGTTTTGCCGTCATTATCGACTGATCCAGACATCGGAATGATCAGTGACGATTTTACACTTTTTTCGAGCCGGTATTGTCGAGTGAATAAACTTGAAAAACATTGAAAATAAAAAATTGAATTGAATTGAAAAATAATTGAAAAAAATTGAAACGAAAAAATTGAAAAATCATTTAAAAAATTGAATCGAAAAAATTTTAAAATAATTGAAAAAAATTGAAAAATAATTGAAAAAATTGAATCGAAAAAATTGAAAAATAATTGAAAAAATTGAATCGAAAAAATTGAAAAATAATTGAAAAAAATTGAATCGAAAAAATTGAAAAATAATTGAACCGAAAAAAAATTGAATCGAAAAAATTGAAAAATAATTGAACCGAAAAAAAATTGAAAATTAATTGAAAGAAATTGAATTGAAAAAATTGAAACAATTGAAATAAAATTGAAAAATAATTGAAAACATTGAATTGAAAACAAAATTTGAAAAACCCTTTAAAAATCAAACAAAGCAACGCGAGTGAAGTTTTCTTTTTGCAAATTCCAAATTTGCAGTACGAAAGTTCAAAAAACTACGCCAGCCCAAGAGAATTTGTTACTACTCAGTGATATCGTCAATTTCCCCGCTCGGGAAGTTCTTCGGGGATTTTTTTTCCGACCGCACTTTTTTTTCGTTTACTTTTTAATTATTGGATTCGTGCCACGTTTTGACCGATTTCGTTGAAAATTTCGCGATTTCCCGGCAAGATGCGTCGTCGGAAAGTCGGTATAGGAACGTGCCCGAACGAGACGTGGTTTTGCGATACGTTAGTCACGATCGATCTCGTTAGGGTGACCGGATGATAGTCTCGGGTCGATCTGGACGATTTTTCGCCCAGGACACCTGCGCTCCGTGTATTTCATTTTTTCTTTCTTAGCGTTTTTCTCCGGTGAGCAATACTTCATCCCTGATTATCCCTGTTATCAAAAAACAGCTGATTTTCGTGATTCATTTTTTTTACGATTTTCCAATATATACATATATACATATAAATATTTTTTTTTGTAATTTGGTTTTTCAGTTATTCTGAAGCAGAATACACTTGTGTGCCAATTCGCTTCGCCTCTCGACGTCGATACTCACAACAAGCCAGAGGTGAGGAACTCCCGACGTTTTTCTCGCTATCTCAATGTTTATTTTTCCTATTTCTTCGTCATTTATTCGTCGAGTCGCTTCGATAAACGTTTCTTTTTTTAATTTGATTTATTTTTCTTTTTTTTTTTTTGGGATCGAAGTAACAAAAAAAGAACATATTTTTAACGGAGAAGCGAATGGAAATTTCCAAAAATTTGTGTTGCGATTAGATAAACCGCGCTGGTAGATAAGACATCCTCGAATCTAGGCCCTATGTTTGTTACTTTTATCGCGTTTGAGAATTATCAACAATATTGTCCCGTCGAATCGAAAAAAAAAAAAGTGACGAACCGTTATTTGATCAGGCCGTTGTACTCGAGGGCAAATACTGGAAGAGAAAACTCGCGGCCGTCACAGCTGAGTACAAGAAATGGCGGATGTTCTACAGGAACAAGATCCTGGGATGGACCAACAAGGACGGTACGGATATGGTGGGTATCTTTTTTTCTTATTCGAATTATGAAGTTTGAACTTTTGCGAACTCAACGAAATTTTTGTATTACTTTTCCCATATTGTTTTTTTACCAAGATATTTTCGTTGTTTATTCGTTTAAGTTAAGTTTGAAATAAGGATATTTAATAATATTTTTTATAATAAATATTTTGAGATAAGATAATATTTTAAATAAATAATACGTGGAAAATGATTACCTTGTATTGATATTATTAATACATGATAATATTAATCTAAACCCTTAATATTTCACATTTTACGCTATTTCACGATTTTCCGTGTTTCACAATTTCGACAAATTATTTATGAAGATATTTTCGTTTTTTATTCGCGTAAGTTGAAGTTTATATAAATAATGTAGAATGAAAGTTGATAATGGGAAGTTGATCTTAATGTAAATCAAAAATACATGAAAAATGTTAAAATCGTTAATATTAATCTACATCCTTAATATTTTATATTTTATTTCGCGATTTCACAATTTTATGTATTTTACGTATTTTCACAATTTTCGATCGAACATAACTTTCGTTGCTTCCACTTCCGTTCGATTAGATTATTGTTTGATGTTTAATGTTGTTTTTATTGTTCGTTATTTTCATAGCTCGAGTCGATGGACATGCTGGATTGGGACAGCGGTATGTGCTCGTCAGGGGGTTTCGGTGCGGGTCTTGGAAACTCTTTCGGGGGTTCGGGTTTCTCCGGTTCGGAAAGCGTTCACAGTATGATGGTCGATGAGGATTACATGGAGCTGATGACGGACACATTGTTCTCTACCATAAGTTCCAATCAGCCGTTGTATTTTCCGGATCCTCGTGAAATTGGTATTTTCCGTTTAATTCTCGTCTACTTTTTTGCAATAACAAAAAAAAAATACAAATGTCAGTGAAAGAAAAAAACAGAAAAAAAACCTGCTGCTTTTTTTATGACCTTAATTTGTTTTCTGAGCTACTAAAAAAGTTATGAATCCTACTGCGATCAATAACAAACGAAATCCTTTGAAAATCGTGAAAAACGATTTCTGACCTCGAAATTTTGAAAGCACTATTCTCCGACTCGATTTTGTTTTGTTAAAATTCGAAAATGCGATTTTTTTTTTAACTTCATTCGAATATTTCAACAGCCAGGGGCGCGAGTCTCGCTGATTTTATACAACCGAGTCTGGGGCCTCTTCAGCCAAATCTCGACGACTTCATGGACACCCTCGAGCCGCTTCAAGAGTTTTTGAACTCGAAATTACCTTCCGTACCCGAGGAGGATGACATGTTCCGTTCCGGTGGTCTCAACGCGAGCAATTATTCCGATCTCGAACTTATGCAACCGATAACCAACAACGGAAATCCCAACAGCAATAACAACCCCAGCAGCAGCAGCAGCAATAATCAAGTTGGTCAGATCAACGACAGTTCGGTGATAACGGTTCCTAGTCAACAGAGTAATCAGTCCAACCAACAAAATCATCGGGACGAGCAAACTCAGCGGAGACAACAAGAAACTTCCGATTTGCAGAGTCTTCAGTACACGGCCAAAATTTATACGCAAATGCAGCCTGAAACTTCTGGCGTTTACCGAAACAATGTGTGAGTCTTAAAAACTGGTTTTAAATAACAGATTTTTAAATATACAAGTTTACTAAAATCCTTTTTTTATTCTCGAAAAATGTTTATTTTGGGGTAAATTTTAAATAGATTTTGATCAACTGATTTGATTTAAACATCGAATTAAAAAAATAATGGAAAGCTACGTATCCAAATAGGGGAAATTAATTAATTCTGTATTCGGTTCGACTTATAATTTCTTTCGATTTTCAGAAATATAAGCAACAATTACAACAGCGAGGGTCGTCACAATTACGAGACCGTGTCAATCCCGAGTCAACCGGTAGTTTCGTCGATCAGGGAAAAGTCACGAAACAGCAGATCGTCAGCGAGAGCAAATCGAGTAATACAGCAAGCTCAACAGCAGCAAAACACTTATCACAACGCTCAAGTGATCAGTTATCAACAACAGCAACAACAACAGCAGCAACAGCAATTCTCAATCGATTTGCAAACGGTCCAATTGAATTCGAGCATTAATCCGGTCGAGATAAATTCTCTGGGCGATGTGAATCAAGTGACGAGCGATCAGATGACGAATCACGCGACCGGGACTTCGAATTACGGGCAGGCAGTCCCTTCGAATCCGCAAACGCAACCGCGCGCTATTAGACCTTTACCGTCCGTTGTTATCCAGCAACAACAGCCGATCAACGAATCCTTCAAAATTGTTCAGCAATCGCCGCAGGGCTACAAATTTTCGCCTCCTGTACAAAACTTCAGTGCTCAACAGTGCAAATTTCGCAATAGCGATTTCAAGGTAAACAGACCGGGGAAATAAAAATATCAGCTTTGGCCCACCGCCGTCGGTAGGGTAGATTAGGATAACAGATATCTGTGGATTTTCTAAACGGCTCTTCGGAATTTCAAAAAATATCATCCGATTATGTTAAATTGATAGGCTGAATTGAAATAGCTATTTTCTCGTGAAATTTCTTCAATCAATGAAAACAAAAAGCACATATTTCAGCTAAAACTGAATACACGTACAAGGTTACGTGACGTAACGAAAGATCGAATCATTGCAGAATCTAAGTGGACAACCGGTGGTAACGGTATCGACGAATCAGCCAACCCAATCGCACATATTGTTACAATGCAGACCATCCGGTCTCGATCTCACAGCACCTGCCTTACATCCGACCAAACTCTTGCCACGACCGTCGCAAACGAATTCCATCAACGACAAGGAAGAAGTTTTCGCGGTTCCAAAGGTCAGTAGTTCGTCGAGAATTTCGGGCCCGAACGAATGATGGTAGTTTGATAGAAAATTGAACTCCCGAAGTTTTCTCATATTTCAAAAATAAGAAATTTTGTTTTTTTCTGGCATTTCACTTTTTTTTTTGTCACATTTCAGTACCAGATGAAATCGAGAAGTCGTTCCCGGAGCAGTTCGTCTCTCGGAGCCCCTCGCATTCATCCGCCTCCTCTCGTCTCAGCTGTCAGTGATCCAGCGATAAATATAAACAACAACGTCCTATTGGCTCACCTACTTACCAACAGTAAGTGCGAGACGATTCGCCGATAACGAAAAATCCGCTTCGCTTCAATTAATTTTTTTTTATCAAAATTTTCTGTTCCCTTTTACATTAGTTTCGTATTTTTTCAAATCAGCTTTATTTTAAATTCATTTCTTTTTTTTTAAATCAAAGTTTTCGAATCAGCTCGACGTTAACGTCACATTTTTTTCCAATCACAGCAGAGTGGCTCTAGTTTAACTTTATTTCAAATCAATGTTTCTAATTTCATGAATTTTCCCTCCTTTGTTTTAAAATATATATATTTTCGTAAATTAGTTCAAATTTTAATGAATTACTGATTTTCGCAAAGACACAACGGGTCTCTACACCGTGAGCGGCGGACCCGAGCCCAAAGTTATGGTAACAACTTCGAGCCAACCGAACTCGGTTAAACACATACTACCCATGTTGACCTCCAGTCCGACGTCCTCAGGACCGCAAACCCAACAACAGCAAGTAACGAACAATACGGCTCATCATCTCACTGCACCAATATCTATACAGACCATCGCTAATTCGTCTACTATGCAACAGAATCAACAGCAGCAACAGGTAAATTTCCACATTTTTGTTTTATCCGTTAATTATATTTATTGGTAATGAAATCTGAGGAAATCATAAAAATCTTTTACGATTCGCATTAAAGACCTCCACTAGTTTAACAGGACGAAAATATTAATATTGTTTCGATTATCGATCGTATACTTTGTAAAGAAAACATATTTAAAAAACACAAGCTTTTATTTAATTACTAGAAAAATAGAATATTGGTTTTTATCAACTTAGGTATAATTATAAATAAAAGCTCGGGGTCCTTTACTTTAACAATTTTTCATAAATTTCATCGATTCAGTTTCATTAACCGCATTTAATTTGCAAACATAATAGACTTTGGAGAATTTATTTTCACGTTCATACTGAGTTTACGGATTTTTATTTTACGAAAACGAAAATTAAAATTCAATGTTTTTTATTCGAATTTCAATGTTCACTTTTCATTCAATTTTCAAATTCGGAAATTTCTTTTTTGTATTGGAGAATTCACTTTCCTTTCTAACTCGAATTTGCATTTTGTGATAATTGTAATAATAAAAGTTACGAAGATAAACAGCAAATTTGAATGTTTCAGAACGCAAGCGGTCAGCAAGTACTTTTGTCAGCGAAGACTCAGCCGTCGCAAATACAAAGCACGAGCCCGAGCTCTCCGAAAGATTCCTCGAAGGCTCATAGCCCTCAGAGTCTGAGCTTGAGCCCTTTGCACAGTCCAATGAGCCTCGGTAGTCCACTGTCACCGTCCAGAAGTTACAAGGGTGAACAACCCGAGCGTGGACAGTACAAGGAGCAGAGACGCGTCGGTCACATTCACGCCGAGCAAAAGCGTCGTTACAATATTAAAAATGGTTTCGACATGCTCCACAGTCTTATACCCCAATTGAGTCAAAATCCAAATACTAAATTGAGCAAAGCCGCGATGCTACAAAAAGGGGCCGATTACATAAAACAATTGAGAGCCGAGAGGCATCAATTGAAAGACGAAATGGACAGCTTGAAAAATCAAATAGAGTGCCTCAATACGTCCATCAGGTACGAACCGATTGATAAAAATATATTGTCATATACAAAAATTGTTCAAATTGTGTTCAAAAGTTTTTTTTTATAAGTTTGCTTCGAATTTCGAAATTTCGCTTCGAACTTCGAAATATAAATTGGAACTTCGAAATTTTGCTTCCAATATCGAAACATCGAGTTAAAACGCGTTGATAACTTTTCATATCGATGTTTTCTTCAGCAATTGCCAATCTATGCTGCCAGCGACTGGAGCGCCGGTTTCTCGACAGAGGACCAACAAAATGAAGGAAATGTTCGACGAGTACGTACGCAAACGTACCCGGGAGAACTGGAAATTCTGGATTGTATCCTTTCATGTTCTATGACAAATACTAATTCGTATCAATGTTATCTTTAATACGAATTTATTCGAGATTCCAATCACAAGCGTATTTTGTTTTTTCTTAATCATACATTCACAGTTTAGCATATTACTGGAGCCACTTATGATATCGTTCAATGCATCGGTTTCAACGGCTAGTATAGAGGATTTGTACAGGAGTACGATACTCTGGGTTGAGCAGCATTGTTCACTCGTCGATCTCAGGCCAGGTTAGAAAGATACTGACATAGAAACCTGATACCTGATCTTTACAAAAAACTGAATCCATCGTAGGATCGACTGGTTTTTTTTATCCCATCGTGAATATTCTTCTCAGGATTATCAACTCATGGTTTTTTGCATTGGCAGATTTTGAAATCCAATTTTTATTCCTGATCGATTGTCGAAATCTATTTTTTTTATCCCTGATTCAGATTCACTTTTTTTTCGAATCAATGTTTTACGTTTGGAAAAATTAATTTGAAAAAAGTGAAACTAAACCAAGGCTGCTGTGGTTAAAAAAGATGTAAAGTTGATATCAAGCTGATTAAAAAATTTTGATTTAACAAAAAAAATGAATTTAAAATAAAGCTGGTTTGAAAAAAGCGAAACTAATGTAAAATTAGCTTGAAAATTCTGATTAAAAAAAAATTAAACTCAAGTAAATCTGATATTTTCGGCGATCGTGTAAAATCTGACTGACTCTATAATTCCTTGTTGCAGCTGTGTTAAACTCCCTCAGGCATCTGTGCACGGCGACCGATATTTTATCGGATCCAATGCGGTTGCCGGAGGAAGCCCTCGCCGCAATAAATCACACGGAAGGACAACGTTCCACGCAGTGATGCGCAAACTCCTTATCAATTCGTCCTTTTTTTTTGCTTTTTCCCGATTCGTGGGGTGGTGACCAAAATCGTCTCCAAGAAAATGTTTGACGGTGGGCGGAGAGATTCGACTGTGTTTCAAGCCTCGACGAGGAACGAATAGACGAGAGGAAGAAAAAGGCTCGTTTTCATAATTATTAGGACACGAAGAAAAATTTGTGCATAAAAATTTTCGCGAGCCAATCGAGAAAGAGAGTTAACGAAAATATGCAATCAAGTGCAATTTGGATTTTTAAAAAATTTTAACACGCGATACGTTGCTAAATAATTCTACGAAAGTTTAATTTTAACGTAATTATTGACCTGTGTACAAAAATGACTTCATCAATATTATCTACGATACTACTTATTCTCATTTGTAAAAAAAAAAAGAAACTGCCCCTCACCCGCACTTCTTCGTCTCAATCAGTTTTCACGTTTTACCGTATCTCTGAACATCGTCGTATTTTTTTTTCGTGAAATCACTCGGTACAAATCATTCCACAATTCGGCAAGCGGACGAACGAACGAATGTCAATTGCTATACGCCTGTATATATCAGGCCTTGTAACTTTCCGTTAAAAATTCCCCGAGAGAAAATTCCTGACGAGAGTTCGAAATTTGAGAATTTTACGTAACGCCTGGTGCGCGCGAAGCTGAAATATCGAAGATAAAGTATAAATAAAAAAATGAAAAATAAGAAAACGGTTTATGCAAAAAAAGAGGTACGAATGGCCCAATCGGAAAAAAATTGTACAATTTCCTGTTTTTGAACCGTCGAAACGGTATTCGCTGTCAAACGCGATATCCTTCCAAAATAATTCTTGAAGCACAATTTTCATCGAACAGTTGAAAAATTGAAAGAGACAATGAAGAAAATAACGGTTCCCAAAGTGCCATAACACGCGATAAAGTACGGGAGGAAAATCGTTTCGACGTGAGCGATGAAAATGAAATGAAAAATACGAGATAAAGGCTTGTACAAATCGATACGCGACGATATCGTAAAGGACTAAATATTCGCGATAAACATCAACATTACGACTGATGAGAATTCTATTTTTTATTGTTTAATTGTTTATAACCGTTTATCATGTGTTCTCTCGCTCTCTCTCTCGTTGTTTCATAACGAGTGAAACAAATATGACCGAAATATAATTTTCGAAAGTGGCAATTGCACAAAAAAAAGTGGATAATTGAGAAAGAATTTCGTGTGAACGACCGAAAGCGCTTACTTAATTTTTCATCACGAGGCAACATTCATGCTTGCAATATCCGTAAATTTACATTGTTTTTAATGTCCTCACTTTACGATCCGCAAACTAGCTTTTCAATCGTTCAAAAGTGCTCTTTAACATACAATAAAAAAAGTAATTGAAATCACGTACGTAAAAACAGAATCAATGTCAAGCAAAGACATTAAGGAACAGAGGACCAATTGGCCGAAGATGAAAAATTAAACAGAGATTAAAATCCTTAAAAAAAAATCCAAGGAAAGAAAATCGAATAACGATGCTTGGCAACAATTCGATAAAACCGCCTTTGCCTTCGTTCATTAAAGACTCACGAGAGAATGCTAAAGGTGAACTGCTCACAAATTTTACTTCTCGTACCGACGATCCCGCGATATCGTTCATGAAAAATAATAGACAAAATTAAATCTTCTTCGCTAACGTTATAATCAATAATCGTAGTAATCAATAATCCAACGAGACGACAAGAAAACGAGAAAATTGTGATAGCGTGTACAAAGAGTTCGTTGCGTGAAATATCGACGAAAGTTAAAAGACGACACGCGTGGCACTGATGAGGGTGCGATTAGTTCTTCCCAATTTAGAGGTTAAACCGAGTTTGTAAGAATTTTAGAGGAAGTCGTAAGTGAAAAAAATTACATTTTGAGATATAATCGCGTAATATGAGAATGTGCGTGTTCAAATGTACACACACATGCGTTAATGTACACCGGAGTTTGCGACCCGAACGGATCGAGAATTATCCGTTAAACCAAGTGACCTTTGATGTACTCGATATTTGCGTAACGTTGAGAAAAAAAATACGAGAGTACGGACGACGAGAGAATTAATTTACGCCGTTCGAGACACTGCTGATGTACCTACGTTATTTCTTTACTTAAAACGCATAACGTTTACACAATGTTATCTAAATACGTTAATGTATCGCTAAAGCTTTACATTGTACTATATATATATACATACATACATATACATACACCCATATATACATATATTTTTTCTAACGAAACGAAAGAATTACATATAGTTGAAGGACGTGTGTACGACGCATCTATATATACATGCATGCAAATATATGTATAGATGCATGTGTATATGCATGAGTGTAGGGTAAAGTTAAAGCAGCGACCGAACGTTCTTTTGTACAATATGTATTATAATTATAATTGAGATTTTTCGCCTTAGACGTTATCCAAATGTTATTATTCGCATTAAAGTTATAAAGATATATAAACTCATGAATCTATCAATGTTGCGTTTTTTTTTACGCTGCATCTTCGAAGAATCCAACATCAACGTAGCTGGATCTTTAGGGTTTACGGGAAATGTAATTTCAGGAAAAAGTAGCTCGAGATGGAAGGTAAAATCGCCCGCGAGGAATTTTATATTCAGAAACGTCCAATTTCGAATCGGAGTATTTCGGATTAATCGATTTACAGATTTTAGTATATTAGATTATTAGTGAAGCTATTGAGAGTAAATATGGTCCACAATGGTAATAATAATACGTTGAAACCAGTAAGGTATTCAGGATAAAAATACACTGCAATTATACCGATATATGAGACTCGAAATTTCACGCCCAACCCCCCAGTTTACGGATATCATTCCGTCGTGGGACACCCTGTATAGTATATTTAAGCGATCTTTTTCAAAAAAGTGAATTTCGTACGCTAATTGCCAATGCAAGTTCTAACATTTTTCTACCGTTTTACTATTTCACTTTTTTTTTGTATTTTCGAGGCAATCATGGTTTCACAAGAACGTAAAATTTCAGGACCGGTAAAAAGTTCATTTGCAAAATCACAACGAAATGTACGATCCTAACTTCGATCGCAATCGAATTTCCCTTTTTGTGATCCGTTTCCAAAGCCCGGACGTGTTTGATTCCTACGACGATATGAAATCGCGGCTGAAAGACTGTAGATAAAAAATTTCGAAAATGAAAGACGGCAACAGACACGCACGTGTTTGCACGAGTAATAAAAATTCTCAAGACGTAGAACGAAGCTCGATTTTATTTACATGTTTTTTTTTTTTATTGTTTCCTCTTCCTCAACGCACATTTCTTTGACATTACAATTAAACAGTCCATCGAGTACATTAATGAATAAATCGTGAGTTCGTAGTATGCGTTTGTGACTAGATTACAATGAATACCGTTACGTCGAAATTTAAAAAAAAGCGAAGAGAACGAAGAAAAAGAAAATAATAGTCGATTCGATCAGTCGAACGGCGTTTTGATGAACATGCTCGTGTCGAGCATTGTGAAGTAACGACGAGGAGTACGTGCGGTGTCTTCTCGATACTCGGGGTCAAATTTTTCGCACGATCGGAAAAAAATCTATTTTCTATGCAATCGAATACGCGGACGGAATCAATTCTCGCTCGCTTGCTCTCTTCCCGTTTCGTTTTTCTCTCTACCACTATTGTCCGAGTATTCGTCGACTAGCCAATCGTTAAAGAAAAAGTTATTCAGCGTGATATGCGTTGAGCTTCGATATTGGCGCGGTTGGAACGAGCAAACGAGAAAAGAAAAAAAAGTGGAAAAAAAACACAAAGTTCCAACTTACATTGTTCGCAGTGTTTCTAGGCAATTCAGAAGAATCGCTAAACGGTAAAAAATATTCTCTACGACGATCACTCGACTTTATTTTTTGTCGCTTTTCATCAGCGGAATCGCTCGACGTTAACTTATTCGCGTATCGTTCAATTCTAGTTGCTTTAAAAATTCATTTGGACTTCGATACGAATGCGGATTTCTTCGTTGCTCGATTAACGAGAAACGTTCCGAATCCTCTGAAGAATACACGCGATGCGTTCAGCGCTCAACCGTGGAGAAACGGTGAATCGAGAAGAAATGAAAAAAGTCAAGGGCAGCTTTCCGTCCTCTCGGTAATAAAAAGCTGAATTGCCATTTTTAATTGCTATGTAAGCGTTTTGTAAATGCTTCCTCTGTGATATTCACTGTATGTACAAATAAGCCCGTGGCTATACAACGGTTCTGGCTGCAACACTTCTTGATAAATTTCCTATTTTATAAGCGGCTGGGACGCGTCAAATTATGTTGACGTATCGTCGTTTCAATTGATTCATCGTGATCGTTTATCGCTTCGCGTTCTTCAAATGAATTTTCTTCAATTATATTTTGGTAATAAAAAAAAACAGTGGAATTTTAATTAAAAACCAGTGGCAATTTTTCAATACGAAAGAAGTGTTTGCACGAACGAATACTGGCAGTATAATGAAACAATAGTTTTGTTTTACCACTATAATTTAACACACCCAAATCGTTTCTCCCATACGGACTTTTTAACGCCTATTTTATTGAAGGAGGCCAAGCAAAATAATCAAACATCCGCGTCGAGTTTCTTCGAAGCGAATAAGAATCGCAGATTCAATTCCGCAATGCGAAGAAAAAGCCTCAACCCGTAGCCCTCTGATCGTTTCATCATAAATTCGCTGGTGCATTTTTTCGTATTCGGGTCAAAGCGACATTCCGAATTCACGGTTTCAAAAGTATCTGCCAATAAATGGGCTTCGAAAAAAAAAATGCTTAGAAAATATACAGAAGAATGGTTTACGTTTACGTTGATTAAGTAAGATCTTGCCAAGTTGAGAGGAAAAAGAAACACGAATAAACAGTTGAAAGAAACGATCCGAGATTTTGATGAAATCGAAGAAATCGAATGAATGAAATCGAAAAAATTCTCGAGATCGCGAGAATTTTAAATTGATCAAAACGCTACCATATTGTTATCCTCTCCCAATTTTGTCCCTCAATCGAATTTACTTTTACGGTGGTCAGAAACGTTTGATCTCGCACGCTAATAAGACTAGGTCGTTACGTGTAAATAAAATATACACAAGTTATTGACAACTGATAAAATCATCGATTCGACGGTCGAAGGCAACCGACCTCCACCCCGAGTCAATCGGAACACCAATGGCGTCCTTAATTCACTGCCAATAAAAATAATGGCGGGAACATAACTGAGATTCTACAAAATAAGTATAAAAACACTTGTAAAAACGATACAAACGAGAATAATAATAATAAAAAAAGAAGATTGTTAATAACACATAGTCTCGGCGTTTAGTGCATTCCGAACTCTTTCACATCGCTCGTTCTCGATTACCAATTTTCGTTTAATTCTCGCCGCGTTTTTCGGCCCTGATTCGAGCCCTTTTCCATCAGTGCTTCTGCTTCACGCGTTTACTCCCCCCTCGCCCTCCTCAAACTTTTTCCATTCATTGGCCTTTGTCATACGTTCTGCTAAATATTAATACTGAAAAAATATATGTACAAGCCTTTTTTTTTGTATCTTTCGACTCTCAACAAATTGTACAGTGTGAACTCCACGTATGTCGAAAAGCGACTTTCCGTTTTTTTTTGCGCTCGTGGTTGATCCTCGAGAGATTTCGCTTTTCATTCCCGCGAGTCAAAATTTAATCCTGGCGTCGAAACGGTCGAAAAACGTAACTTTTCCTCATATTCCATTCGAGATTTCCAGGAAAAGAAGATGAAAAACCACGCTGCGATTTTGCTGCGTACAACCCGAGGAATTTTTTCGCATTTCGGCACTTTTCGATGAATACTCGTGCAACGATTCACCAGTACCTGTACTTCTTGATGCAATCGTTGCCCAGATCAACGACGACCAAGTAATTGCCTGGCAGTATCGCGATTCCCGTCGGACGTCGCAGTTTCGAGCTATGAGAGTCGATCTCGGTTAACAAACTGCCACCACCAAGCTTTAGTACTTGAATTATACTGCGACCCTTGTCGCTCCTCGAGGCGACGATCTTTCCTTCGTTGTCCACGGCTATTCCTCCGTATTTTCCTTTTCCTGCGAATTTTGAGAATAATAATAACTAACACAATCATCAAATTCAATAATAATAACAATCAACGGAAATTGTTTGGGTTGGTTGAAAAATTGAACCTCCCAGACTAATCATTTTTACGTATTTTTTTTAAAGCTTTTTAACGGATTCAATAATTGTTAATTAATCATTAATTCAATCATTTTATTAATTTTCTTAAAAGGTTTTATTAATTAAACAAGCGATTCTTGCGTACGAGATTTGTTATAAAAATCAAGTGATTTTTAATTTTGAAAACGATTCTAAAAACCTCGTGAATTGGCCATACCTTTTCCTTCGCCATAAATTTCCTCCGAAAAGTCTCCCTTGGCTGAGAAAACTTGAATACGGGAATCGGCGATCAAAATTTCACCGGCTGGACCAACCGTCACTGCGCTGATGAGCTTGAACATACTTCGCTTGCCGACCTTGCCGACCCAAACAAACCCAAACAGAAAACAGAAGAAAATAAGTTAATTCGATAATCGTCAGTGGGTGTGAGAGTCCGAGAATAATCGTGAATATTCACGAGCCCGAGAAGAAAGAATTTGAAAAAACACGCACTCTCACCTGGAAGAGAATCTTGCCGTCGGAATCGAACACGAAAACGCAACTCTGTCCGTTGTCAGCAACCAAAATGTGGCCGTAACTCCTGTCAACTGCCACGTCAATGGGTTCCTGTCGAGTACGTTTTTATTTATTGTTAATAATAATTTATTCGTATTTCATTGAGTTGGAAGTGCGTTTTCACAACTTTCCTGATTCCAAAACAGAATTATTTTGTAAATGCGGAAAAACTGATCGATCAGAGGCTCGGATGAAATCCGTGAAGATTTAGAAAGTGAATTTTGACTTTGAGAGAATAGACTAATAAAAAAAAATACATTTCGTATACCTGAAATGCATTGTGGGAGAAAGCTCGTATCGTATCGCCTACTGTACTCATTTCCGTTATAGTTCGCGTTCGCCAGTTTACGATCACGAGTCCTTGCTCGGACACTGCGATACCCGTGCAACTACGCCCTTCCAAACCCTCGTTCGTTATGTGCCTCTGAAATTCTAAATTTCCATCGAGAACCTGAAATTAAAAAATATATATATATTTTTATATTTAAAGTATAGACAGCGTTTTCGTGAAACTTTATCCGTTCTAATCTACCTAAATTCTAAACGAATCTACCATTAATTTTCCCCACAACCCAAAATTTTCATGAAAAAATAGTACAAAACTTCTAAAAACACGATTTTTTCATGAAAATTTTGGGTTGCGGGGAAAATTAATGATAGATTCGTGCTCAGGGGATCAAATTACATCAAAATAGACCATTAAGAAAAATATTAAAAACCCAATTTTTTTTTGGATTTTAAGGCAAAAAAAGTTTTTTCACTCAATCATCGATAACTTTTTTTTCTTTAGGATTTGGCTCTCCACTCTGTGCTCAATCTCTTCGTTATGATTTTCTCTTAAAAATCCTTTTTTAATCATTGAAATGCGATGATTTTTCGATTTTTGGCAGAATTTCAAAGTTGGACCATCGATTTTTGCCAATTTTTCCATACATACCCCTTTGCTTCTTTTTTTGCGATTTTTC
>JAPYZJ010000942.1:0-33287 GCA_030522765.1 Ophioninae sp. B BG-2022a
AAAAAAAAAAAAAAAAAAAAAAAAAAATGTAGACTGTGAGATACGATGGTAGAGCCCTCAAAGTGAAAAGGGGTGAAGAGCGCTTGGTGAGTGCTATACCCTGTTTGCTGGAATATTCCGGCTGTTGAATTGAGAGGCGCGTATAAAATGCTGTGGCAGTTTAAACCGCCAACAGGCGCGGCCGGAAATGTCCGTTTTGTCGAGTTAATCCGCATCCGTAACCCACAACTTTAGCACTGAAGCTTGTATTAATATGGGTAGGTAAGGCTATGAGAATTCAATTCAACATATTCGAGGCTAATCGTTTCGACCTATGGACGGGGGAAGGGGACGGGGGAAGGGGTGTGAAGGAACACTCCGGCATTATATTTCTACATGTGAATGGCCCTCCGGTAAAAAGGATCATTTCAATTAAATTAGTACCGCTGTTTCGATTAAAGTCTTCTACCTCTTGCTCGTGAGAAACACTTGTTTTCGTGTTATATATGATGACCGTTCGATTAAATTCACTTTTCTTTTCATTTCGCGCCGACTTATTAGCCTGAATTTCTGCACACTCTCGTCGTCTTCTTCTATTTACTCTCTACGTGAGTGTATTATACTGGCGAAAACAAATTTTCAATTTGGATTCTTAATCCCGAATTTTCGGTTTTTTCTACGCACTTTAAAAAAAGAAATGAAAGAAAAAAATTGTTTTAATAGATAATTTTGATTTTGTGGAAACTGGTGCGATATTTCGGATTTTAAGAAAAATCAAAAATTTCTTACAAGTATATAATCAAGGATATAAAAGACAAAAGATAGTTTTGCTAGATAATTTTGATTTTGTGGGAACCGGAACTATATTTCAGATTTTAAGAAAAATTACTTTTTTTCTCGAACATGAATTGTAATTAACGATTAAAGAAACTTTACTTTCGCATTTAAATCACATTTATTTGAAACTAATAATCAATAGCTTGCTACTTATGTAAAATAATTCATAACGAAACGAAAAACAAAAATTTTCTTGGGTTTCTACTTTCGAAGAAATCAATAAAAATTGATTATAGAATCAATATTCATTTACTAAAATGGAAACTCAAAAAACATTTTATTTTTGTATAAAAACTTATAAAGATCGAATTATTATTGATGTTCAATCAATAAATAATAATTATCTATAAATATATGCTTTCCTTACCAAACTTTTACGTTTTTTATTATTCAGTTCTTTATTAATACCAAAGATGTATTGACAAATTATCCAAGATTTTTGTTGTTACCAGTAAATATAGTGTATACTCAAATTTGTCATTTGTTACTTGCAAGTTTTTAGTTGCTAGTTACTTTAATTATTATCCGATACAAACAATTAAAATGTATTTATTAAAATACGAATAAAAACAACAATTTCTCTGACTTGTATAATGGGAACCACAAAATTACAGAATTATCAATTTGTAATTTTTTCTTTCAATCACTTTTAATTTACTATTATTAAACAGTCTGCCTTTAAAACTCCCCTAATCGTTTTACTCGCTTTTCTGTAAAATTCCCTAGGCTTTAGGGAGAGGCACTGAAAAAATAAAAAAATTCCCTAGACTTTAGGGAGAGGCACTGAAAATTTAAAAAATCCCTAAACTTTAGCAAATCCTCTTCAGTCAAAGAAAATTCATTAGCTTTTGAAGAAACAAAAAATGAGAAAGAGTTTTTTTTATTTCCGGGACTTTTTTGTGGGAAATTGACATCGAGCTTTAACGCAGATAGATATACCAAGACTTGACGTACGTTTACACTGGATTAAGCGTGCACTTTGGCCGCTAGTGCGTTACCGTGAAAGAGCGATGAGACGGGGATGGTAAGGTGGATTACCACTTCGGTTAGTGATATGTCACCGGTGGCTGGAAATCGTAGCCTCCGTGTACGGTTCCATGCACCATAGTGCATTTGTAGCCTACGGGACAACGATGAACCGGCTATTCCCAGCGATAGTATCGCGCACCACGCGGACAACGTGTCCCACTCGAGAACGACCTCGGGTGGCTACTGAATCCGTAATAAGCGTAATAGACGATCAATTTTCAACGGATTTCCCCCATTCTCCACCTGAGGTTCCGTTCGATGAATATTTCGAATCTAACCACTCAGAGTATTCGATTTCAAAAAGCTTGACTCGATATACAAATAGCTAATTTAATAATAAATTAGCACTTAGAAATATGGACTTTGCACATTCAACAATAATTGTAGTTCAGTTGTATATTGGCAATTGCTTGATCGAGGTTTTGTCAGCGACTGTTCATCTGTTCCAACGGACCAACAAAAAAATTATTTTTTTTTAATTTGATTGATAGGTTTGGATCTCATTATTATAAATAATTATCTGAAAACTCAATAAACATCGAGTTTTTCTATTATTGCTGATTAATTCATCGTTGGAATAAATAATAATGTGAAGTAAATCAATTTCGAAAATTAATAACAAATAAATAAGTAACAAGTAAATTTAAAAAAAACCAAACGTGATATTGCAGTCTATTAACTTGAAAATTAGCCCAATCAATTGCTCGATCCTGAATCTCCATGACATATTTTCGGAATTCGCGCCGATTTAGTGCAATTCGTTTTGCGAGCATTAATATCTGCAGAAGCGGTTAGTCCACCAGCGACCGTGTACAACTATTCAGTGTTTACCTATTATATTAATATAAATTAATTACTATAAATCAAAAATCATTTTAAAAAGGACTAAATTATTATAAAACTACTAAATTATTATGTGAAGATTCCTAAAAAAACACTATTAATTAATAACTATAAATAAAACAATTATATACAAACAATGATTTATTTAAAAAATTACTAAATTATTATAAAACTACTGAATCCTTCAGTGAAGAAATCCAAAATAATCAATGTATTAGTATTCTTCCAAGAACTCTGATTCCTCAAATTTTCGATCATTTTTGCGATTTTTTAATATCCATCCAGTATTTATCTTAAGAGAACAAATATATTTAAATTAAATATGTAAAAAAATACAATAAAATAACCTATGCGAATCCTCGAAATTTCAGTCAATTGAAATAAAAAAAAAAACCAATCAAATAGACGAATCCACTTTATTGAAATGCTGTTTTTTAAAATGACTTTATACACGGACATTACGAGACATTTGCGTTATCTATACGAACGATACATGTACGTATACCTGACTCTTGCACATTTGGAATGTAACGTACAATATCGGATAACCAAAGAATACTCCCGTTGCTGGTGAATATAATTAAGTGATCGTTGGACGTGATCTTCTCGCGGGTATACTATGCTCGCATGGTATACAGGGGTAGGGAAATGAATTTGCCCGAACATGCTGTATACTTCATCGCGACATCGAAATTTCCTGGTTTATACTTTAGTACCTACCAACGAGGATATTAATTACAATTAATTTATGTCCATACCTACCTCGTGTGAGTGCTTACCCACCGGGGAATCAATTGCTCGTGGTGTCCCAGGAAACGAAATCTTATACCACGAAACCCAGTGGGTCGAAGTTCGCGAAAACGTAAGAGGGGTTATAGTCCAAAATCAAGATAATCAAAAAAAAATTGGTTTTGAAGCGAAGAATAAATATCTAAATGAAAAATCATTTGTCGCAAAAAATACCTTTAGAGATTCTTTTGGAACATTAAAAACAAACTCTGTGCCAAATTTCAGTTTGATCGGGTGGGAAAGTTGCGGGGGAATTTGGAATCTTAGTTGAAAACGTAAAAATTCGATATCTCGAAAACCATCGCGAGTCGCCAAAAATCCTTTCAGGGTTTTTTTTCGAATATCAAAACGAAGGGATGTGCAAAATTTCAGCTCGATCAGAGGGTGTAGGGTTTCGGAACACACGCATGATTTGACGAGGTTACGATTTCGAGTACTTTGGATGGTAGATTGTAGCCATTCGATTCATTGTGAGACTACGGACTCTATTCCCAAAATCTATTGAAATCTGGCTTATGGAATCATTTTTATTGATTCCAGACGCTGATGACTCTTGAGCAACGATGCGAATAAGGATCTTACGAAAGTTTTGGTACCTACAGCCAGATGAAAGATGGGCACAGATGAGCCTACACAAGCCTCAATTATAACGGCTCACGCGAAAATGCAGTTTAAATTACACAGTTCCCGTCACTTCAAATGTGGTGCGCGGATGAGGTGACGTCGCGCGTTCTCCATTGGACGGTGAATCGACCCGACCCTGAGGAACTGATGCGGTCTTATCGTTTTTCTTTCCTTCTGATTCACTTCCCACCCAAGGATCCAATCAAACATTTCAGTTGTGTTCCACAACCCTTTGATGTTTTTTTTTTTCTTCACGTACATGTACCGATGAAGCTTTTTATCTCTCGAGAGGGAATATGAGGAGTCCGTTACATCGAAGTGATAATCGCGAACACGTAGCCAGAAAGGAACGGCGAAACCAGCAGATATACCGGGGGAATAAACGATGTACGGATGCGTGCCGGTTTGCGAGAGGAATCGGCGCGTGACCTTCATTTTAAAACCGACATTAAGCTGGTCTTGAAGATTCTTTTTTTTTCACGAAATCGTTCCTGCATTACGACTCGGGAGAGCCCAATCTGTATGACCCATACATACGCTATGGGTTCATCGTCCATTCGAGGGAAGAAGATTGGAAGTTAGATAGGAGAAGAAACTCTAGTACGACCCAGAAGTTGCAGTTTCACCGCAGCTCCTCACTCCCGGATAGATATTTTTTTAATTAAACAAATCATAGTTATCGTGATTATTGGTTTAACAATCCCACCAACACTTTGCGAAGTCTTCTGTTAAAAAATAATATATTAGGTGTAGTAAAATGAAATCCATTATTTTCTGGAGTCAACCAATCACAAACTGAATCAACTAATCACAGAACTGTAGCAAAAGTTCGTTAAGTACGAAATCTCATATTTCTAACGTCATCTAGTGCAACCCGATCGAATTTGTACAACGCGAGACGCAGATAATTAAAGCCATCTACTGACAAAATCATGGATTTCTTTTTACTACACCGGATATTAAAATATATAAGAATTCCAACCCCCAACACCAAAACGAATTGGCATACTATCGAGCATCAAATTACCATAACTAAAATCGACTCATCGAACGATCAAGTTTTCCAGTGCATTCCTGGCACTTTGATGGTCGTGAGAAAAAGTCACAGCAGGTAAAGGGTGCAGAACGAATAGCGCGAGTTAACTCTCAGTCTGAGTAAAACCTGGAATCTGTGTAAGTGTGTGTGACTTAAAGGCCGTAAGCATCGCTGTCGTCGTATTGTTGTATACGCCTGGACAAGCGCACGAATTGGGCCGAGAGTAGCCAGCCCATAAGTCATTAAACGTCAGGACGTTGATTATGATCTCCATTGTAAGGACTGCACTACGTCGTGAGGAGCATTGTTCCAGCCGGATATTTTCCCTGTATCCTCGTACTCGCAAGACTCTACGGAGCAAACCTATCGAGATCCAGCCACCTGTAGCTCTTACCATATACTCTCGTTTTTTTTTATCTCTGCACCCGCGAACGCCGATATTAGAAAGCACCACGAACCATCACCGTTTCACCTACGGTTTTAATATTTTCCGAATGGGAAAAAGTAAACCGTCTCCCACTGGCATAATTCCGGAAGTGAGAAGTGTCGCATATGTGGCATAGGGTGTGTAATTTTGTAGAATCAATGGAGTCTGTGTTTCACTATCGTACAATCTACTAAATGTCTATTAGACCTTACCAGACCAATCGCTGGATGGCAGAATCCACTAAATTGTTTACTAAATAGCAAGAGACTAAGAAAACGAGAATCAGCAGGTCCTCTACCTAGCAGCAGATCAGATAACAAGCTTAGGTAGGGTTTGACTTCTATTGGGTAAACTACTGGAGTCTACTGGCAACTTATAGTGCTCACCCAAGTGTCCAATCTTTACTACGCTCTACTGGGTACACTACTGTCGTTTACTAGCAACTTATAGTGCTCTCCCAAATGTCTAGTCTTTAGGCTACACTGGTTAATGGAGTTTTAGCCCTATCAAACTTTTTAGACTTTCCTTAAGAGGCAATGGAATCTCATCTCTGTCGGTAACATAGAACAGCAGATACCCACGGGTTCCCTAAACGATTTTTCAGAATTTCATGAAATTTCACCAGGCAACATTAAATTGATGGACGAAAAAAGTTTTCGCATCGAAATTGTCATAAACATGATAAAATAGAAAACAATACCGAAAATTTATTGATTCTCACGATCACGAATGGTTCGCTAAGCGATTATATATGTATGTGTATATATATATATATATATATATATACATAATCGTCACATGATCGAATCGACTGAATTTCCGCGTTATCATTTACCCGCGGATGTCTCTCCATCATCTTCGATCGTAAATATCAAACAGCGATTTCGCTATCTTTTATATACTCTGTCCTTTCCGTGTACCAAGAGAGTAGGATCCCCGAGATTCTCGTCGATTCGGTCCGAGTCCTGAGGTCGACGGGACTCTTCAACTTCCGCATCAGTATAGCATACGTATTGTGGCTACGTAGTAAATACGTACTGGATATAAAGTCGACGCGCTATATATATATATAGGTATATATATGGATATATATATGTGTGTGTGTACATATATACATATGCACATATATATTCCTCGTATCCTCTCATATGCGAATCGTTCGAGTTTGTCACGTGGCCTATGTTCCCTTGGACAGATCCACAACGGGACCGAACGTGGAAGAGAACGCGACGAAAAAAAGAAGATATGTGAATAGTAAAGAGAGGAAGAGAGAGAAAGAGGAAGAATAAAAAAAATAAATAAATCAACGAAAAGTCAATAAATCGATGAGTGAAGGTGATCCTAGGAGTGTAGTAGAGACTTTTACCCTGAAGAACGTCCCAGGCCTATGTATTCTATGAAATCGTAGAATCTCACTGGTTTGCAAAAGCTATACCTACTGAGGTCCTACTTTCGAAACACCGGTCTCTCCCGGGGAGAGCCCTTCTGAAACTTGACAGAGAATGATTCACCGTTGCTTTCTGATAGTTTGGCTCGTATTGTCACAGGATAAAGAAATCCACAGGTCCTTTAGACCTCTGTTGCTTCATACCTTGCGACATATAGGTTCAGACCGCAACTCGAAAATAGCCAAGAGATTATTGCGTTTTGTTTAGAATTCTTTGTGGGACGAGGCAATAAAACGGTTACGAAAAAAAAACAATAAATAAACTGACTCGATGAAATTAATTAATGATATATTTAATAATAGTTTAATATTAAACATTAAATAATATTATCAATTCAACTATATTGTTTATGTGGACATTTGTATTATGCAAGTTAGAAATTTATACATGTAAAAAAAATGTTCTCTTCGAAAGATCACGGTTAAAATACGCTTAATTACGATTAAGATACTGGAGAGTTTAGGAAATTCGTGGGAATCGACTATCTGCCTTACCGACAGCGATGTCATACTGCAGCCCCTTAATTCAAACAATTTGATGAGAATACAGTTCGTCTATCGATTTGACATTGCCTGGTGAAATTTCATTGAGTTTTGAAGTGCCGTTTAGGAAATCTGTGGGTATCTTCTACCCTGTTCTGCTTTACCGACGATGATGGAGTATGATTCCGTTACATGCCCATCCATATTGTTGCTACAGCACTATCGAAAATGTTTCATTGACATTTCGAGGATGAACGAAGGCCGCGAGGGAATGAGGAGTGCAAACGAACACCGGGTGGTCCCGATCATCTCTGTGGGCGAGAGAGGATGCCCCTCGGCATGCTCAGTCACCGTTCCCATCCGCATCCCCGTGCCCAAGAAGATTCTCCTCGTGCAAACGAAGCGACGTAACAAAGGAAAGAAAATTTAATCTCAGGACATTGCCGCGGTTCGCCGTGGCTGTGATACGGAGCTCTCCGGGGTACCGCGGTGTCGCCTACTCTCCAAAACCCCGGCGAAGACTCCTCACGCTTGCCGAGATATCGTACGAGCATTCGAGTAATCCCTTGCCCACCAAACCAAACGACCACGAAGAGTTTCTACCTTCGCGATAAGAAGGGCACGAGATGCGCGAAAAAAAAAATCGAGGAATACGTCTGGTCATTGATTCTTGCGCGGTAGGAGATAAAGAACACTTTAAGGGGGAACCGTGACCGTAAAAAAAAAAAGAAGCGTCCTTCCCTGCATTTTTTAAATTCACTTAGTGCTTTATTTTTGGCTTAATTAAAAATACTTTCTTTCGCATACATAAACTTAAATACGATTAAATTTTTATTGACAAAAAAATAAATAATTAAATCGTAGTCAATGACAGAGTAAATTTCTATCGGCAATTTCCCATAAATAATTTCTAAATTTTTGTATGTTTGTATACAATTTGTAAATTCTTGTAAATACTGTAATTTTTAACGTGCTCATTTGTTGACACTTGCACATAAAGTTTTAACTTTTCAAAGTCAGTACAACGGTGAAGGGCTTCCTTTGTCTTCGAAAAGGAGGGTCGGGGGGGGGGGCGATTTAATGGAGACTTTCACCGTCCAGTGCTTATCCGAGGCAACCTAACGAAGACCAGAGGGAATGGTACTACAATGAGGTTAAGAGGAAGAGGAGACGCCACGCTGCAAGCGTTTGCTTACCTATCTTACTATCTACACTAACGTTCGGATGCTATAATATCTGTGCCACATGTGTTTGACTCGCGAAAATAATGACAATCACGATCATTAGATAACAATGCTAATATTTTACCTCGTCTTGTAGTTCAAGTTTTCGGTCAAAGCATTCACAGTGAAGTTTCGCTAGTTGACAAATTCGCGAGTCTTTATTGTTCAGACTTTACAAAATAATAATAAATCATTTCCCTCCCCGAAAAAAAAAATATAGGTATGACATTGCAATTTTTTCTCTGATTTGTATTCGCCAAATGACGAAGCCACCATGAATCCCCAGTTTAGCATTCAAGATTTCGAAAATTCGTGAGTACAAAAAAATGGGTCTCCCCAGGCTAATGAACCGATTTTTAAATTGTTTAACGCATAGTCTATGGCTAAAGTTTTGTTTCAAGACAGCATCAGTTAGGTTACATTAGATTTATTAGTGCAACTAGGATAATTGTCTGGCACACAATTTCCTTGCAGTGTACATAAAAAAACAGAAGTAAAATAAAAGACTCGATACAACAAAATAGAGTAAAAAAAAATACAAAACAAAAGAAGAAAAAAAGGAAAAAACGCTTCTACATAAATTAAACTAAAAAAAACAACCAGAAAACTGTGCAATCCAATAATAAAAATACAAATAAAATAGAAGACTATATAGAAAAATAACAGAAAAATTGTTCAATAAAAACTAACGTCAAATGAAGAGCAATATTCGTATTACGATAGTATCAGCCAATAGGGGCAGACCGAGGGTGGTAAATCTGTTGAAGGAGTGTCGAAAGGTTCGCCACTGGTTTGAAAAGAGTTCCGAGCAAGATGATCATCCGCAAATATCCGGCTTTCGCTCCGTGAAAAAAAAAAAAACCGAAAAAAAAATGAAGAGTCAAAGAAACGCGCTCGACTGCTCGAATCGTCGAAAAGAAAAAAAAAACATAACGAATATATGTGTACATATTTTTTGGAGGCTTCGCTTCCTCGGTCTTTCGCGAGTCCTTCGCGCGTATCTTCCGCGTTGGCCCGTGATTCAACTCCGGCTCCAGGCACGCCGAAAAATTCATAAGGATTAGGCTGCGGGTGAGCATTACCGATTTTCGTCCGATTCAAAGAAAATTACGTAACAATGATTGGCTGAGCCGGCTTTTGATTATTCGCTAAAGTCCCGTTTGGGTCCTCGAAATATACGTTCTCTGAAATACTCCGGGGACCCTCGAGAGTGCTACTCGGAAAGCGTTTATAATTCTTGACCGGAGAAGCAAAAGAAGCAATCCCTGTATACCGGGTCATAAATTTGACGACGCTTTATCGAATCTCCAACTCTGTACATGCGTGCCCCATACACGCTCCGAAGTACCTCCGCAGATATATACCCCACCGAACGAGAAAGGAATTCCGGTTTCCGCTCTCGAAAATTCTCGGGACCATGCACTATGCTGTAATCAAGTTTTGCATTCGACCACTTCTAAATATACCTATGTGTTACGTGTATGTCCCTGTATATAACGAAAATGCGAAGATGGCTGTGTCCGGACTTTGTCAATGTTTACTTTTTTTTAATTTGAATTCGATTTTTATTATGGATAATATGGAAATCTAATGAATGATTTAACAGCTGTTAAATCAAAAAGCAAACAGCTGTTAAATGATTTAACAGCTGTTTTTTTTTTTAAATTTAAATTCGATTTTTATTATGGATAATATGGAAACCTAATGGATGATTTAAAACGATTGCTTGCGGAAAAACAGCTTCTGCAAATGTTAATTTTTGCAGAGCGAATGGTACGAAAACGTCCAAAATTTGGAAAATAGTACATCGTTAAGATCTAGGATCAAGCGATTGTTTAGGCTGAGTTTGGAATAAATGAACTGCGTTGTCGAGCTTGGCAAACAATTTATAAAATAGTTAATGATTCATTTCGACGTGGTAATTAAATTCAAAAATTGATAATCTTTTTGTTGGACAGAGAGAACGGATGTATAGTCGCTGACAAAACCTCGGTCAAGCACATCCCAACATCGTCGAACTTGTCTTCGATTATTATAGAAAGTGAAAAAAATAACATTCCTAAGCATTTCTTTATTATTAAAATTAACTAAATTAATTAATTAATTATATTAATTAATTAAATTATTATTAAAATTAATTAAAATTAAAAATTAAAATTAAAAATAAATTATAAAAATTATATAATTATATTAATAAATTATATAAAATTATTTATTATTATAATTAAATAAATTATAATAATAAATTATAAAAATTAAATAAAAAATTAACATTCCTTTATTACTAAAATAATTATCAGTACGGTTAAGCATGTACGAAATTATCTAGATCCGTAAACCCACGATTTTCCCATTTTGTCAAAAAAATCTGAAATCCAAAAAAACTCCACTAAAGGTCCATTCTATGACCTGGAGGTCAATAAAATAAATCTTCGAATTTCCCTTTGTTTCTCCAGCCGGGTTAAGTTACAACTTTTCCAATTATCCTAAGTATAAAAGAAAAATGAACAGCAAGGAGTTGATCCGATCATGGACACTCATGAACCATCGATATCGTATCATCTCAATTGGTATCACCTGAAACACGGTTCTTATGCTCCCCAAGTACCACTCCATTCCATTGTTTCCTTCTGCTGTGAATCCCCGAACGGTGAATCTCCGTTAAACTGCCGGCCAGCAACGTGTGTGTCATCGCCATTGTCGCCGTGAAGAATAATATTTATGAAAATAGCTTGTGCGTTCCGACACCAAGGCGTAACCAAGAGACATCTCGGGTGAGTGAGAAATGGTAGATAGAGGCATTAAGAACTCCCGGAGAAAAAAAAAGCTTCCGGAACTATGTACACGCGTGCATTATTGCGCCATTACCACTGAAGAGGTATCGCGTAACCCTACATATCTATATACGTTGGACGAGTGTACATATCCTCATAACAAACGTAGAAGTATTTACGTATGTGTATTTGTTTGGTTATATAAGGTGAACGGAAATTCAACCTACCCCTTAAAGATTGTTATATACTTAACCCTCTATAACTCAAAAACATGGATTTTTTATTTTTTGTGGTTAACGGGTAATTAAAATAAAATAAGAATATACGTGTTTCATAATTTTTTATTTATTCAATTATTTTCCAAAAAAAAAGAAAAACAAACCCAAACAAATTTACAAAAAAGAGCAAAATAATCAAAATAAATTTCTATTTTGATTATTTTGCTCTTTTTTGTAAATTTGTTTGGGTTTGTTTTTCTTTTTTTTTTGGAAAATAATTGAATAAATGAAAAATTATGAAATGTTATTGATAACGTCAAATATCAAATATTTAAACACTTACCTGCCCATGTTATTCACAATAAAGCCTCAAAACACGAAAAAAATATTTTTAAATAATTTTCAATTCGGAGCACACGCGAACTTGTTCAAACCACTAACGACTTTGTGAAAAAACTTCAATTTGTGACAGGTAACGCCATCCAGTGATAAGTTTTAGTACCTGTTCGTTACTTCTGTTTTGTAGACTACGGTATACAGTGCAATAAAATGTCAAAAAATGAATTGTATGAATTTAGTGGTAGATCGAACGGTCTGTTGCTTACAGTCTACATCATGATATAGAGGGTTAATGTTAGTTGCATCGCATTAACTCCAGTTCATTAGCGATCCAAGATTACTAATTTCCAATTTATGGTTTCAACATTTTTCGAAAACTGTCAAACTTCGTCTTTAGCTAATTTACAAAAACAAATAATTGATGGATACTTTTGTAAAAGCTGGACTATCTAAATGATCACTTTAAATAAAAACACTCCTAACCAACGAAATTCCCATACGCTAACAAATCCTTGATCATGAGTAGCCAATAGTATTTTTGTTCTTTTGAAAATCGGATCTTGTAGTAATTTTGGGCATGTCCTTTTATGCAAAATGATGCTGCATTAGTCAGTTAAAAAAAAGTATTAATTAAGGGCATGACGAACATCGACCCAACCTCACAAATTTTCAAAATCCGTTTTCTCTGCGGCGATTAAGTTTAGGGCGAAAAATCGAGCATCAGTCTTTATAGAATTCATAGAGACAGAAATAGATGCTTGAATTTTACGATAAAAAGGTTTCGTCCTTGAGAAATTACGATTTAAAAATTTCGATCTTTCTCGCACTCGTGTGTCACGTGGTACGTCTTTCGACATGTCCTTAAGGCGAATCGGCATTCAGAGCGAGACTTGAATGAAATCTCGACTCGGTCGGTATGGCAGAACTGCCGCGAGCTACCACTATCTGCCACTGGAGAACTCGAATTGTCGCTAGTCTCCAATGAACCTCAACGGGCTTCCAGAAATGAAACACGGACGATTCAGAAATAAGCGCCGCGACGGAATTCACGGGAACTAAACTTTACGAATCTCTCTACGAAACATGTGAAGGAATGAAACGATCAAGATGCGAAAATGTGTTTTGAATATGGTTATGCTCCCAGTCGTGACGTTAGCCAAACTTTTTGTTTTCCAACATTTCCATCAGGGCTTCAGCATAGCAATCCAATCTACTTTTTTTCCTCCTTATTTAACGAAGCTGATGAAAAGCCAGTTCGTCTATCACTTTGACATTACCCGAGTGAATTTCGTGAAATTCTGAAAAGTCAATTAGGAAATCCATGGGTATCAATAATCCTGCTCTGCCTTACCAACAGCGAAGGAGTGTCGATTCTTCTTACGTGCCCAGAGTTCCTCTTCACAATGACATGTTCTTGGTAACAAATCTCGAAATAAAATAAATAACAAAAAATTTATTATATCGGTCATAATTGAAAAACGACTAGTTTTTGACCCTCAGTTGACTGGGGTTCATTTGTTACGAACATTATTTAGAACACCCCTTTTCAAGGAAACAGTCGATTTTTCGTTCATCCTGTATATTACAATGCGTGTTTATACGCGTGTAAGCGTTTGGGTATACAGGGTGTCCCAGGTGGGCATGTCATCCCTGAAATGGGGGGTAGGGGGTGAAATTCTAAGGCGATTGATATAAGCATGTATGGGTCCCGGATCAACCCCTGAATTGTTATGAATTTTTTACGGCAGCCAATCAGACGCGAGCGCTGGGCGGGCCTACGTCGGTGAGCGTTGTTAGCTCTGCAACCTGACCTTTCCCTTGTGTCTCTACAAAATGTATTCGGTAATAATCCACCAAATATGACAATCAACGAGTTGTAATAAATAAATAATCAAATGAATAAATAATAGTTTATAATTAATAATAATTTTAGGCAATTCGGTCCCACCCTCAGCTCCAAATGGCAAATAAATTGCGAAACCGTTATCACTGAGGGTTGGATCGAATTGTTAAAAATGATTATTAAATATAAACTATTATTTATTCGTTTGATTATTTATTTATTATAACTCGTCGATAGTCATATTTGGTGGATTATTACAGAATACAATATTCGAATACATTTTGTAGACACAAGGGAGAGGACAGGTTACAGAGCTAACAGGCCATACCGTCAAGGCCACAATTGCTTCCTAAAAAAAAAAGCCAAACGCACTAAAAACCATAACAAATAACAGTTACGACATCTGCTACAAAACACGCGCACCGATAGTGCCTTTGCCGTCACACACTAACAACACGAAAGCGCAAACCGTCAAGCGCACCCCCACCATGCGGACACCGGCAGTGTCCGCATGGTGGGGGTACTGCTCCGCCCAGCGCTCGCGTCTGATTGGCGGCCGTAAAAAATTAATAACAATTCAGGGGTTGATCCGGGACCCATACATGCTTATATCAATCGTCTTAGAATTTCACCCCCTACCCCCCATTTCAATTATGACATTCGTACCTGGGACACCCTGTATATTTCTAAACGATACGTATGAAAGAATAAATTCACACACGTATACACATAAATGTTCAGAAATACCTGCGCTCAGTCGGTGGTCGAGAAGAAGCTACCGAACGACGTTTGCCACCTCGTGTTCGTAATACAAGGAATGTCCGTGTCCAGCGATCTTAAGACGCTAAGTAGCGGTATATAAAGGGTTCTCGTAAAAATGTGCGCTACTGTTGGCTCTGTACCTTATGCATTTGATGTGCACTGCGTGTACGAACATTTCAAATGGGCCTTGAATACGTGCATTGCCAACGTGCATTACCGAAACGCCGGATGGTCACTTTGCCTTCCTGCGTAATACGAAGATATGTACTATAGTTGATATTTGATTCGTCGATAAACCATTCAGAAAGCGCACCTCAAATAACCTAGAATGGTACTTAACGTATATATAAGAAACGTCAGGCAAAGAGGTAGCCCGAAATGGTAGAATCGTAGATTTACGATCTTGTCGTACATGCTTAACCTCACAAATAGCGTATTTAGTAATGAATTATTACTTGGAAGTGTTAATGATCTACTTTCAATAACAATTTAAGATAAATTCATTGATACGATCAGATTATCTTATTTTTATCAATAATTAACCAAAAACTCAATTAAAATTGCGTTCTCTAATAATTGATGATTAATTGATCGTTGAAATATATGTTTTACAATTTTCTAAATTAACTGTCAAACGCGACAATGCACTCTTTTTATTTGAAATTTATTACGAATAATTTTTAATGAAAAGTGGTATAATTGATATTTTTAAATAAAAATTATCAATAAAACATGATAAATAAATAGATAATGAGTCATTTATTATAAATAAAAATATAATTATAACATTTTTTAATCCATAATTATTTTTCTATATTCCGCTAAAAAATTGACTCAATAGATAGTTCTTAAATCATTCTAAATTTTATTTCAGGGCGATTTTAAAATTCTAAAAAATTCTAATATAACTAATGTACAATTATTTTATGAAGTACTGACGGTCCTGAAATGTGCAAAAATTGTTATGATTTTTAAATATTTGCCCAGTAATATCTTAAAAGAGGTCGCCACATTATAATTGTCATCCGTCATTTCTTGCAGGAAACTTTACAGGTCTTTCACCACGCAAACCGAATTTCTCTTGATCGATGTGCATGTTCAGTTGTTGACAATGACAAATTAATTTCTCTTTCGATGCGATGGTAAATCAAATATTGACTCGATTCGCAATTGCACGCATAAAAGCACTTGACGTTCAACGAGTGGATCCCGAATGAATACCTTCTACTGTTGTTTCCGGAACTCGCGCAATTGTACGAAGATTTTCTTCTCGCTCTAAAGTGTACCTCAACTTTGGCGAACGAAAGTTCAAATAATACACGGTCTATCAATTGTTGGTTTTACGTAGCTCTTCATCACCCGTGAAAGCTGATCAAAGATGAGGTTGAAGTTCGAAATCATTATTTTTTAATTTCTCTATTTCTTTTTCAATATAATCGTATTTAAAATACCTCAATAATTATACAAATCTTTATTGTGACAACATAGAATTCAAATAGAAAAAAAAATATATGGCCAATTAATAGATTTAAGGAAATAAAAAAAATGAGAAAATAAATTTCGTTGCGTCGCAAAGATACGAACTTCAAGTCCATTATCAAAGTGGGTGTTAAAACTGAACTTTCAAGTCCCATAAAGTATAAATTAAACAGATTTTGTAAAATGGATTTCTCATTGCGATTTTTTCAAAATTTGAAATAGAAAACGTTCAATCTCTATTGAGGGAAGTCAGATACAGAAGAATTGAAATCGAGGCTTTTCCTACAAAGTGCTTATCTAAGAGGATCCAACGAACGAGAGCCAGAAAAAACGTGAGTACCATGGTGAGGATAAGAGAAAGAAAGACATCACGGTACAAGTGTGCGGTTGGCTATCGGGACGCGTCTTGACTATTCCTCATTGTCGTTTTTGCTGGCTCGTGGGTGCTGGTACGTACACCGGGTATACGAAACAGTATACTACGTACCGAGCAACTATATGCGAGCAGCAATTAAAAGACGACGCTGAGGTCACGAGCTGAGAATGCCGCGCCGCCTCCGCGGCGACACCGTTGTCTGGACCAAGGCTGCGATCCTCCCGTGAATCCTTAGAGACAAAGATAGTACCGGAATTCCAAAGTCTTGTACGCGAGGTGATTTGCTATCCTTTATGGGAGCTGATCGATCCTAATGATAGCTACCACCTAATGATACCTTTCAAATCTGTAACCAACAAAACGGAAACTCAAGATTCATTCAATTTCAAAAAAAAATTGCATTTCGAAAAAGAAAGAAGTTCAATGCGATCATTCGTCTGTTGGATAAATATACTGCTGTCTCAAATTAGGAGCAGTATTCCAAATATCTTTCATTTCCTCTAGGTCGTTGTAAACTGACTCTACATCGTTGTAACTTCGTAGGAAAAAAGTTAACTCCGATGATTTTTGTATACAGAAGATCGATATTTTTTCAAACGTTTTATTATAATTGGAATATTCCAATTTTTCCGAATACTTTGGCCAGGATTATAGAGAATCTAAATTATTCTCAACGTTCCTCCAAAATATTTAAAAAAATATGAACGAAGAAATTTGCAAGGATGGAGGAATATAGAATGAAAGTTATTAGAATCTTCTTTCTGTCATCTGGATATCTATAAAAACTGTTGAAATTACCTTTTTTCCAACTGACATTAGTTATTAGTGAACTAGCGATATTAGTAGTAAAGGAAAGGACTGTCAGTCGTTTCCTTCACTAATAATCTTCCATTGCGATTATATTACCGAAAACGTGCTCAATTCGGTGGTGTTGAGGATACGTAGAGGATAAACATAACCTCACAAATTTTCAAACCATTTTTCTCGTGACGATATACTTTGTTTGGTGGAACCAAGCATCAAGGTTTGCAGAATTGATAGTCGAAGGCAGTAATAGTGTTATTTAACGTTAAAAATGTTCCATCTTTGAGGAATGTGGATCAAACAATTTCAGCTAGTTTTCGCCCTTATATTAGGTGTAGTAAAAATAAATCCATGATTCTTCCAATAGTTTACGTTATCTGTATCTCGCGTTGTATAAGTCTGATCGGGTTACACTAGACGATGTTAGAAAGATGAGATTTCGTGATAAAAAAACTTTACCGACAGTTTGTCATTGGTTGACTCTAGAAAATAATGGATTACTTTTTACTACACCCAATATATAACGCGGTTCTTCTTACTTCGTCTTGAGGATATCTAGGAGATCGCCTTAATGCACGAGTTCGAGTTTTAGCCGAAAAGGTACAAAAGAAAATCCAAAATTGACCGAGACACGTCAAAGAGTATTGGATGTTCGAAACGTGCCCGAGAACTCACGGGAATCGATAAATGGAGCGATGATTAACGAACTTCTTCAGGAATAAATAGAAATACTGATTAATGCCGCAAGCCTCTCGCGGATCTTCTGAAAAACTTGGGACGCGCGTGGGCGACGACGTACATCGAAAGGCGCGCGAGAGCACGTGCTGGTTGATTGAAAACAAATTACAAGGATGGTACGGAAGAAGACAAGTCGATAGACCGAACGCGGGATCGCAGCCGGTTCGTCGATCACTCGTCTGGATTCAGGATCCAGCAGAGAGACAGACGTATACTCCGCAGGCGATGTTTCGGTAACGAAGTAACGAGATTAACGTCGTTGAAGGCCTGCCACGAACCCGGAAGTCGTCAGGGTTAATATTTTTTTTTTTTTTCAGTGATAACTAGGAAATAAAGTACGAACATTGCTTGAAAAGCTCACGGCCCTCCTCATAAATGAGGTTGGCATAATAATCCTCATGTTTTAGTAAACCATGTGCCAAATGTTCATACGTTGCTTTATTATTATACAAAAAAATGTTCCAAGTTGTCAATCTGCTGTATGTTGACGGAATTTGAATAAATTGACATCATAGCTTCCATTGAGGTATTACTGAATGAATCGTCAGGCGAAAAGTTGATCCAAAATAGTGGAATCGTAAATTCACAAGTCTAGATCTAGTCGTACGTGTTTAGCCTTAAACATTGCTTATTTTACAATAAAATAATACTTAGAAATGTTTATTTCCTACTTTCGATAATAACTAACGCCAACTTCGACGATATTTACATGTGCTTGACTAGCACTTGAACTTGAACGCACGCTTTTTATTTGAAGCTGTGACCATATGCTACAAAAATTATTTAAAAATGACTAAATTATTACAATACTACTAAATTGTTTAGTGAGAAATAAAAAAATATAGTAATTATCAATTATAAATTAAATTGTTGAAAACATAGAATAAATTATTTTTATAATTCCTAAGATATTATAAAACTACTAAATCAGTTAGTGAAAAAATCGAAAATAAATATTTATTATTATTCTATCAAGAACTATCATTCACTCTATTATCATTATTTTTTATTTTACTTTTTCATTTTGTTACCTTCTCAAATCACCAAAACTGTATCATTTTGTGTACTTATTATCATGTTAAGTTATGTTTAAGTTTATGTTCTAAATTGTCATGTTTTTTTCTTTTGCCCGAAAGTTTCGACTGGGGCATAATAAATCATATCATCATCATCCTTAAATTATCGAGAATTTTGGAAATTTTTTAATCGTCAAGCACCTTTTCAATTACTTCTAAGGAATTTTATAACAAAATCATAACGCTGAGATTGGGAGTACCGACTCATTTATGTATAATTTTCTGTGTATTTCAACCGACGAGTGAAAATTATAACATTAAAAATGCAGCACTTTAGCGAACTAAAGAACACGTTAATCGTACTAAATTTGTACCGAAAGTATGAGAAGACAAAAAAAAGAATCACTTTTTTCTGTTCCAGGGTTAATCCCATTTATTTCTCATACACTTCGTACATCTGAGGATGTATTTGCACTGGAGATTTTTATTAGCTATAAATGCCTCGGTAAAACTGATTACGGGTACACAAGCTAAGCTCCACGTATCGATTATTAATTAATCATCACTTGTTCTCAGCGTGTCTTCTTGCTCGACGTACACCGGAGTCTCGAATACTTGAGGAAGGATTGCCGATAAAACGTTATGCCATAAATTTAATTTTCCTCATGAGCAGTCGACAGGCAATCACGCTGATAGATTCTACGCGGAAAATGCATTTCAGTGTAAATAAGACTTACGATACAAATAGCATAATTCGGAGTTTAAATAAATTTCTAATATACGTTTACTTCTGTATGATTAATTAAATATGTATATTCTTAAATTTGAGTAATAATAATTCCTTCCGCCAAAATTCTTGAAAATTTGGGGATCGATTGATAAAATAATAATACATGAATTATTTTTAATTTTTTCAATGAGTCGTTTCGAAATTTGAGGACGTACTTTATAGAATAATAATACATTACTTATTTCCCATAAATGATTTACTTGCAAAAAAAATGAATTCAACACGGTCGGGTATGGGAAAACAGTATTTGCAAAAACTACAAACTGTCTATATCTGCAGATATTAATGATTGTTAAACTAATAAAACTAAATCGCTGCCATCTTTCACTAATCTTTTTAAACTTGACCCAATATTGGACCAATCTTTTGCATTGCCATACATGGAATTCATGAATCACGGAACCCATAAACCAGACGAGTGAAGAGAAAGTATTTAAGACCATGTAGATAAACGAGATAATCTCACAAAATTTTCAAATTCATTTTTCTCACAGATGATTATTCCTTCTTGAAAAAAAAGAGTAGCAAGCTCTGTAGAATTCATAGACGAACAGGATTTATTCTTTTATTTAACGTCGAAAAAAAAATATTTTTGAGAAATTTCGGGTTTGGGTAGGAAACACGAACTTCGATTGACCAGAAGGCTCAAAAATCCGAAACTACAAATTTCCTAAAGATCATGCCAACAAAAGCACGAAATTTGTTTGGGTTTGTTTGGGTTCGTTAGTTCGATTTTAAACCCTTGATTTTAAACAAACCCAAACCAACCCAGAAATTTACAAAATATGTAGTTTCGGAATATTCAAATTCGGGATTTTGAGGCTTCTAGTCATTCGAAGTTCGGGTTTCCTACCCCACCCCGAAAATTCGATTGAAACGATTCATCTCTCTCTAGTTCTGTCGCTTAGTCACGTGGTATATCTACTTCGCCTTAATGACAAAAAAAAATCAAAATCTTCGTGACTTTCGATTGTACGAAGCATCCAGTTGATCAGACATAAATTAAAAATTGATTATTCACGACAATCGATAATCGATTCAACATCGTTAGAAGAGCTCGTTCGATCGTTCGTTAGCTCGAATCGATCACTTTCGGTTTCGCGTCTCCGCACGTTTCCCTGGCGGTTTTTACTTTGATTACATTGAAATTGCACGGATCCGTGTGAACTCTGCATTCTGTACGATACGTTAATAATTTTCAACTATTTCAATACCGAAGCGTTAATCAATATTTTCGTCGGTTCTGAGCGAAGATCGAATATATCATCTTTCTGTAGCTTTCGTAACTTCTGATTTCGATCATCGAACCAATATAATCGAAATGCCACGTGAATGTGAATAGTGCATGGGCAACAAATTATAGCGTGCATATGGACACCTATGTATACAGGGTGTCACGTATATTAAGGTGTTACTAAATGAGATAAAACAATGAGATTTTAAATTAACAAAATGGATAAGATTGTCAAGTCCCCCGATCCCTTCCGGTCCAGCTGAAATTTTTTCACAGACTTTCCTTTTGATATTCGAAAAAAACCCCTAAAAGATTTTTTGGCAACTAGCGATAGTTTTCGAGATATTTGATGGTTCGAATAAAGTTGACCTTGGAATGACCTACGTGATTGTTGAAGATGAAGTACATTTTTATTACGTAAGCTGCGAATGATTCATTTGCGACACCCTGTATGCTTACGCATGTATGGGCTATTTTCTCATGCCTTTCCATGAAGCTGATGAAATCACGTGCTTAGTGGTGATTGAACGGGAGCTGGCAATAAATCCGTTACATATGAAATTCGTCCCGAGTTTCGACATACAATGCGGAAATTTGAAATCGATTTATGTGCGCCCTATTCTCCTGCATATATCTAGGCAGTATAATCACGTCAAACTTCCAATGCAATTACAACCTCGTCGTAATTGCAAAATTTGCCTACTTTGCGAATAGATTCAATCTCGAAAATCGTGTGTCGAAATAATTATCGTGAATCTTCTTGAATAAATTGCGCCGCGCTGTACAGTGGTCATATCGCGTTTCAAAAATATTGGCAAATTTAATGGATTATTACAATTGCGCGTGCAAGAATTGAGGGAAAGTTTTCGTGTTTGAGTTTGATTTGTTTACGACAACGCTCATGTTTATCGTTTCCATTTTTAACTTCTCTCGATACGTGCAAAAAGAAATAATAATAATTAATTTACAATTTTACAAATGGTAAAAGTCAAATTGTTTACGCCGGCATTCATTCTTATTTTTTTAATTTTTCAATTTTTTCGACGAGCATTAAAAAGAGTGTAACTTCTGTCAAATAATAATTGCAATATGAAATTGCAGTTATGAAATGTAATTTTTTAGGAAAGTAAAACTGTTGTTTTTTGTAACATTACAATTATTTTTTATTTGTAAAAAATAATTGTAATGTTACAAAAAACAACAGTTTTAGTTTCCTAAAAAATTAAATTTTATAACATATTGCAATTATTATTTGACAAATGACAAGTGTTTTGATACTTGTCATTTGTGAAACTAAAATCAAAGATAAGAATGATTCAAGCCGTTCAATCTCACCTTCAGCAATTACTTATAAAATTCAAACGAGAATTTTTCAAATAAACTAATAATAATTTTTTTCAAAGATTGTAATGGACAATTTTTGTAAAATTGAGAAAAAAACGTTAAGTTTGTACATAAGATATCAGATTAAATTTTAGATTAGATTTATATTTAAGATTTTGGATTGTAACAAACTAAGATCTTTGAACATTCGATTATGATTTAAGAATTCCCCGAACATACGTGGGAAAAAAAACGGAATATTTTTTCATAATCGATCTCATTATTAAGTTTTAAAAAACGGGGAACCACAGCTCACGGATAAAACCTTGAAGAGCACGCGATGCACTTTCTTCCTGGGTGTTGGGCGATCTCCTCGAAAAGCCCAAGACACAGCCGGACCTCTTCGAGAAACCGTAATAACGTTGAATCGAGATTTTGATTGGAAAAGTATAGTGAACTTATAATGGGAACGTAATGGGAAAGCTAGTATGACCCACTTGAGTCTTTCTCGTATTGCATCTCGTACCAACGCCTGCTGCTAAAGTGCAATAGGTTGTCCGCTGTATTCGAATAGTTCGTCACGCATCGCGCATCTATCGAACGCGAAAGAGCTTGTCTGGATCATTCGTTATCCGTCGGCTAGTCTTTGAGACCGTGCGAGCGAAAACTAATCCCCCACTATTTTCCTATTTTTTTTTTTAATCTATAAATATATGTAGTTTAATACGTATGGCCGGATCTCAACTATATCTACACGCATTGCTCGACGAATGCAAAACCAGCAATTGCATTCCGACACTATCCACAGTATATAGTTGCAAAGGTAAAAGCTGCATTGGTTCATAACCCCCAGTGAAGGCGAACAACCACTTACCTACGTTTTACTCTATATACCATTTTTCTACCTTTTTTTTTCTACTTTACCTCAATTTTTCTACCTTTATTTTTCTTGATATATTTATTCGCATCTACTTGCAGCATTCCTTTTTAATATTTTTTTCAAACCCCAGCACACTCTTGGATTAGCCAAAAATCAATTATTTTCGTCCACGGGTAACTTAATACCAATTAAATTCAATTCCAAAAGATTACGAGTGTAAAAATCTCCAAATACTCGATTTTAAATTCTGGCGCAAACCCTGTTGCAATTTGCTCCTTTCCATGAATACTGTGACTATCTAGTAACTTTAAACGCGTTCATCTCAAAACTACATTTTTTAAGTTAGCCAGACTCATAACCCAAACAAATTTCAAAAGATTCACATGAATTTTGCATCTTTTTTAACTGTATATTTAGCATTTTTTAATTGTCTATTTAGAATTGCATTGTCGGAGGCACTGCGTACCATTATTTTTTTAATCGCTTACTTTTTTACTTACTTAATTCACGTTCTTACTTAATTTACTTCTCCTTACTTCTTACTTAATTTTTACTTACTTACTTAATTTACTTTCTTATAAACAATTATAAAAAGATTTTCTCATTACACGTTATACTTTTTTCATTACCTTCTCTACGATCGTTATTTGTATGTGCTCATTGATGACTGTCTGTTGTCTCTGTAAAACACTGGGACTCCTCCAGGACTCTGTGTTTCAGTGTCGTAGTAAAAAAAAAATCAATTTTTATCGCAAGTTATTGCACATTTCTACAAAAATAGTACAAGTACGTGGATATATGCGTGTGGGTGAGTCTGTTTCTCTCGGCTCGTCTACTTACGACGTATGCAAATGAACGTCCATACGTCGGGCGCCTCCGTAAAGTCGCGTTTAATGTATGCCGTGATAATGCACGCACTCTCTCCTGCATACCGAGTCACGGGCATTTTATTTATTTTCTACATATCGCTGGCACTCTTAGTGGCCCGATCATACTATGCACGATTAATCGTCGAGTTGTCCAAGATTGAGTGTACACTTAACCGCATTATCCTCCCTAAATATCTTCCTTCCTCCCCCCCCCCCTCCCACCATCACTTTCTCAGATTTTACATAGATTTTTCGTAGAGAAAACTTGGTTACCTCGAATGAGCTCTTTATCAAACTAAACGTTTCGACTAGATTTACGAAATCGAAACGCTAAGGCATTCAGTAAATTGAAATCGAACGCAGCAAGTTGAAGAAAAGAGAAAAGTTCAGAAAAACTGAATACTGAGTCGCTAAAAGGATTTTTAGCGACTCGTTATAGTTCCTGAGATATTGAATTTTAAAGTTTCTGCGTAGAATTCCGAAAAGCTCACCCCTAGTCTCTTCGTTCGAGCGGAAACTTTGCGCAAACCTTCCATCTAGTATTCTAAAAGACCCCTGAAAAGAATTTTTGGCAGCTAGTAGAAATTTGCAAGATATTGACTTTTAAAGACTTTTAGTAAAGTTCGACAAAGCTCATCCCTATCCACTTGGATTGAACTGAAATTTTCCACAGACCTTGCTTTTGACATCCGTAGGAAACCCCTAAGTGGATTTTTGAAGAATAGTAATACTTTTCGAGATATTGAGTTTTAACATTTTTTGTTCGATCGATATCCACACTCCTCCGACTTCGTCAAACAGTGCTCGCCCGTATGCATAAATCGATTTCCATGTCAGATAACCTTTGACGAGCTGTTTGGGTTTGTTTGGATACGCTTGGATTTATTTACTATAATAGCAGGGCGGTTCAGCAAACAACATTTGAAATATGTCGAAAACTATCGCATCGCCAAAAATCCTTTTAGGATGTTTTTTTCGAATATCAAAAGAAACATCTGTGCAGTACTTCAGCTCGATTCGAAACAGCGCAGGGAGGAGGGGAGGTTAGAAACTTTGCCCTTAGATTGTCCTAACTCTGCATTCGTTAAAGAGTTCCCCACGCGGAATCGTAAACCCAGAGCATCGCACGAATCGTATCGAGTTTACGACGCTAGACATTGGACGCCGGGGTTTCGCCAACGTGAAGTTTCGCAGCATCTGTCTGACAATGAAACGAGGGCGCAAAGTGGCTTGCGCCGCGATAACCTGCTGGCATAATATGAATAGCCCATAATATAGTGGGTACAGACAAGCGCTCTCGTGTTTATACATTATGATTAATGGCCCTTACAACACGTACGAAACTAATTGCGACGTTAGGATTCGTGTTGGACAACCGCGGTGTTACTGCGCAGCCGAACATTGCCACAATATACGTAGGCTTGTACACGGGGCTCTCCGTCGAGGCCCGCAAATAGACAACGCCGTTTATTGCTTGTGTCCGGAAAATCGGTACTCCGCACACACCGAACTACTTATAATGGGCTTTTTGCCTCGACGAGAAATTATTCCTCTTGCTGTTTCTGCAGATGCAAGCGGTTCAACGTAGGGGTTCACAGATCCAGAGTTATACTGCTTTACTCCATCTGGCTTCACGTAGGCCCACTTTTTTCATCAAGTGTGAACGTGGAACACTCTAGCGTGACTTTAATTGTGAGGGCGAGTCCCTCATATTTGGCATCGTGGCGGTGGCAAAACATTGTCACTTCGCGTACATATATATACACTTCTGCAAGATATATATATATATGTAGACACGTTTGTATACTATACCGGCAAGTATTATGTATCATGATTACGAAACGCTGATTATTTATGAGATCCTAGTGGCTATTAACTTCGCAGTTTAACCATGCCATTAATCTCGACACATGGAGGCTCGAACAAGACGCCAGAGGGGACTCAGAACAGCTCAAGAACCAATTTTTTACATCCCGAGTAGCCTTAATGTCCATTTCGCTTCTGAGCTAATATTTTGTCATCGCGTGATTTACCGATCACGCTCCGAGCCTCGGAATATCTTCAGGAAGAGGAAGTTTAATTTTTGCCTTTTTGTTCACTTCTATGAATGACGCGTGTCAAACGTTTGGTTAGGGTTACGTCTGAAAATGGAATAGAAATTTGCGTAGGTAAAACTAAGCGACTAGCAAATGCGGTTTTTCGTGAAAAATGTAGATACATTTTTTTAAGATGGATGTTAATGACGTTGTTCAGCTTCTGGTTTTTTGGATAAGATCGCGTTGACACTTTACGGAGACTAAAAATGGGAAATACTTCGAACGAGGTCAAGTGTGTCATCGATAATCGAGGTTTTCGACGACCTGTTTATTTTGTATCCGAAATGTATATATGGGGCCAACGTACTATCGGAGAAAGTGGACTCTGGCACTCATCGTAATGAATACATTTAGGTGTCCGCAGAAACGTGCACAGCATACGTTTAATTGTCTAGTATCTTCATCTCCACGATAAACGTTCTCTTCCTGCGCTACATTTTTTCTCACTTACGAATAGAGACGACAACTATTCTATGACCGGTTGATCAAGGGAAACGTTCGTTTGTGGTTTTACAAAGTCATCATTTCTATTGTGGTTAAACGGCGATTTGTTTGCGGTCATGCAACTGTATAGTGACCACGATGCAACCGCCATTTTATAACAAAAAGCACTGCCGCGACTGAAATAGCACCGGAGTAACAATGTGTCCGTCAAGCGTTTGTTTGGATTTGTTTGGGTTTGAATGAGGAATCAAAGAAACGAGTGAGATACGAAAAAAGTGATTAGAAGTACAATGGCTTTATAAGTGCATACAAATTATGGCCTCGATATACAAATGATGAATTTTATGAACAAAGAAACCGTTTCCGGTGTACCCCTTCAATTTCCTTCATTTTTTGATAAGTTGTTCTTTATCGAAATCTAAGACACGTATATTTTTACGTTGGCGGAAAAACAGTTTTGCATTGGAACTAATCAAGATGTTCAATTCGAGAGCAATGCTTATAGCGAATAATGAAAAATCCGTCAATTTCCACTTATACCTTGATTGGAACTGTCCGAAACAGCAAAAAACCCTCGGAGGGGGGTCAATTTGAAGGGTAAGTTTCAAGGTGAAAAACTATTTTCCTGCCGGTGAAAAAAATATCCGTGCCCCATAGATTTGGATGAAGAAAAGCATATCCAAAAATGAACGAAATCGGAGGGAGCCACCGGAAACAATTTGCTCGGAAGATGAAAAATTGAAGCGTTCGAATCCTGTCACCCTGAAGGTCAAAATTCAGCGTCACTGTTTTTCCTATCCCATTTATTTCATATATCAAATAAATGTTTGATCGATTAACAACTCTACTATCAAAAAATACTTTACTACTGATCAAAAATACCGTGATATTTTCCAAACGGGTATTTTTATTTTTGAAAAAACATCAAATCTTGTATCTCGTAAACTATTGTTTTTTTACAAAGAATATCGTATGACCTTACTTGCTGCAAATGAGCTCTACTGTTAGCCGTTAGAAAGAATGTATCGAATAATCAAACAGTCTGTATATAATAAACAAGGTAAAAAAAACATCGAAAAAAAGTGAACTTCGATATCGATACACGTGGGGAATATTTATTGCTAAGGCTCGCATAATACACGTAGCATGATTATTCTTCTGGGCTCTGCGACCGCCCTGTCCATCTTTCTCTTACACGTGTAAAGAGAAGTCTGACGCACGATTACAAGCAAGCAGAGCCATCAACCACTGGAGAAACGTACGAGTACTTTGCCGCGTAGCGGAGAAGTATTCTCTGCACACAATCCTGATTAATAGTATCCCATGCCTTACGGCACTGTAAACAGTATTCATCAGGATCGAGTTTACACAAGCGTTGCGCGTCATATCCGCAAGAGCTCCTTCAACCCTAGACTCTCGCTCTGTATACCAATACCGTATACGATTTATTCAATTTTCCATCGTATCAATCACACTCGTGACTCCCGTGTCGCTAATGTGACACTACCAATGGATTACTCGAAACGACAAAAAAGCAATGTTTTCAAAAAAAAAAAAACAAGCTTTCATTTGATATACTGAAAAGAAGAAAACAATTTTGCTTACCGAGTCATCTATTTGTGCCTGTAAATAAAAGCTGATTAATTTGATTTAATGTTCAATCAATTCGATTTTTTCTGTTTTTTTTTTTCGTTCATTGTATTTAATTTGGCACGATAGTTATTAGAAATATTTTTGTAACACTTTTTTATTCAATTTTAGGATTTTTGTTGAAGAAAACTAAAGTTGTTTTATTTTTAATTAGAGACAGCTGATACGTTAACGGATTTATGTGGATTAAAGATTATGTGCCCAAATTTCGAGCTCTCTAAGCTTTTATTTGGAACTATATATTGGTGATTTGGTACAACACATTTTTTAAGGCATTGAATAAAAGCGTGTGTTTTAAAAATATTTTTGTTGCATGTAAATTATTTTCTGCTTCCGGTTTTTTATTTATTTAATTATATGAAAAGTTCGATATATAATAGATATTCCTTTTAAGTTGCACCACTGCGCATTGTTACGCCTGAGACACACGTTTGCAAAATTTCAGTGCTCCAAATAGTCGGGAATTGGAAGAAATATACGATTTTTTGATAATTGCTCACGCTTCACATTTATTATTATAAATCTTACACGTACTTTCATAGCGATAAGAATTTACAATGGCAAATTTTCAGGACAATTCGTATGGGGCCAGGAGAAATATTTGTATACATTTTAGTCCGTTTAAAAACCGTGGTATATGTATTTTTGTTATCATTAAATAAATTTCGTTTTCCCCCATTATCGACATTGAGTTATACTTTTTTCGTAAATAATATCTGCAAGAAATAATCATAAAGATAATTGAACGTTATATGCAAGAGTATGAAGATAACATACACCAAAGTCATGAGCAAATCCTCCTCAATCCGATAAACTCACAAGTTCCGATTTGGTCACGTTTCACTCCGATCATCCGCAAACCATAAAACTGACGCTGATTTATACGACGTAGAATATATACCGCTGCGATCGGTACACAACGTGACTCCTATTATTTCCTCAGTTTAGCCATGAACGTAAATATCACAGCGGATCGAACACCGATCGAGGAAGCGAAAACTGCCCGTGCAATAAAAACGGATACGATGATTGATTTGTGCAGGATAGAGAAAACCAGTAAAACGAAGGTGTGAAAAAGTAATCTTTCCTAACGAAATTCGAAATCCAGTTGAACCCACCACCGAATGTGCTATTCAAGATCGAGATTTTTTATTTCGAGATTATTCAGAGTATCATTTTTTTTAAGCAGTCATTCATCAATTTTCGGAAAAGTATGAATCGGAAATCCAGAGAGAATTTTTTTGATTTTTATTTAATTACTTGTTATTGATGACAAAACTAACAATTTCTACGAAAATCGTGAAACCACTATAACTCAGCAACTACTCAATTTTGAAACTTACTTGATGAACCTTTAATTTGATTCATTTGATTAGACGGCATTAAAAAAATCATTTTTTTAATGCCGTCATTAATCAATTTTCGGAAAAGTATGAATTGGAAATCCAGAGAGAATTCTTTTGATTTTTGTTTAATTACTTATTATTGATGACAAGACTAACAATTTCTACGAAAATCGTAAAATCACTATAACTCAGCAACTACTCAATTTTGAAACTTAGTTGATGGACCTTTAATTTGATTCATTTGATTAGAATAGCTTCTAGAACCGAGCTTTCAAGGAATCGATCGAATTACCAGTCACCCTGTATAATAAAAAATTAGTGATAATCTCAGAAAACTGAAACGCTATGAATTTATTTGAATTTGCTCGGATTTTTTGTTTGGGCTTGCTTTTGTGTGTTTAAATTTGTTTATTCTGATTTGCTTACGTTTGCTGGGATTGATGTGTTAGGTTTGATTGAACTTCTTCGTTTGTTTAACTTTGATAGGGTAAGTTTACTCCTGGCCTCTTAATCGCGGTTTTAAATCTCATTAATGTTTTAAACGATAACTAAATATCTCTTACACACTCTTCGAAAGAGTCTTGGGTTGCAAATCCCAATAATAAAAAAATGGTTATCTAAATATAATGGAAGATATGATTTTTGGTCACATTCAACCTCTGATTTGGGAAGGTTTTATTATCTTTTTTTATTTTTGTTATGAATTTCAGGCCCATTATCGTTTCTCGTATCGATCGGCAATCCGTACCGAATCAAACGAGCTCACGATTCTTCGCACGGTTTATCCATTAAGCACCCACCTGACAACGAGTACTAAAGAAACGAGGGAGACAACGTTTCATGCAATTTGCAATTTTCTGCACGGTTTTCCCTTTCGCTCGGGCTTGATAGTAGTAATTTCGACGGTTCGTCGTCAATTAGTGCCGGCAATTCTCGCTGTGAAAACAACTGCTCGACGAAACGAGGTAACACTGAATTAGCGATCCAGATACTTTGGTACGGAAATGGTGAACGGAAAGATGGAAAAACCGTTGCCTGATGGGTAAACTATGATCCACGACGGAAGCACGAGTTTCTATCCTCGAGGAGGATATGAACTTGTTCGGGGTATTTCGTATTCGTAATTTAAAAAACTTCATTATCACTCAATCGAAATGAAATTTTCATTCTGTTTTATAATGCGTTATTTTCTCTGCCAAATATTCATTAAAAAAATGCGCTACTTTTTTTTCAAACCGAGCTCGAAAAATCCTTAATATTTGTTTAATCTCAAAATCATCGCGCAAGACTTTCAAAAAACACATAGATACATTATAAGAGTCACCCTGTATATACAAAATTGATTATACCGATCTTTTGGTCGATCAGGTAAAATGATCGTTGAGTGCTAGCAGCCTGAAGTTTCCAAAGATTTCAAAATGATAAAATCCGACACCTCTCGGTATTTCTCGACGAGGCTTCGTACCGAGCATGCGCAACGAAAAAATCCGACGAATGCAGGCCACGTCGGTGCTTTACCATATCGCTAATTGTGCGATCTTATCGATCAACTTATTCCGTATAGTCGTAGATTACGAGACACTTTAGAATTGCCACTTGCAGACGAGAACGTCCGAACGCTATTGCAGTGTGCAACGGATCGGTAAAATTACCGTCCTGAATCTTTTATGACGCTGAGATAAGCCCAACGCCCCGGATTTCGAAGTGGTGGACAAATGACAATGCGACGCCTGACAGTTTTTTACATCCCCGTTTTGATACGCATCAGTGCCGTATCGACCCAGCACTGTCCAGTGCCGAAGGCTAAATAGATCGCGCGATAAACTGCAGAAAATTACTGGGCGGAATGTCCGATTAGAGGGTCGACTTGAAATCGCGAAATTTTTATATCCATATTTTTTTCATTGACGAACAATTCGATAGTAATATCCAACACTTGGTTTCTCTCGATGGATCAAATTAGTATTTGATCCGCGAAAATGCAATCGCCACTGGTCGCATCTTCTGATAACACTGATTTTGATAACACTTCTGATAACACTGATTTGATAATACTTCTGATAACACTGATTTTTCTTTGATATTTAAACAATGCGCGTTAGATTATGTGGCTTTGAATTGCTTAAGGCAATGCTTAAGCTGTACCACGTGACATATGAATGCGAGAGCGATAGCTGAAATTGTTTAATCGAGATTTTTCAAGGATTCAATATTTTCAACGATAAACAAACGAACCAACTTTTACGTCTATCAATTCTACGGACCCTGATACTCGGTTTGTCCTGAAAAAGTAAATGTCTATGAGAAAAGTGGGTTTGAAAATTCGTGAGGTTATAGTATAGATCTTCTGCATGCCCTTATACTCTACTATTTCTAAGCACGATTATTAACCCTTCATCCCGACTCATATTTTCGGCACCTTCCATCCCGATTCGTGGGTCGTTTTCGTCTTTGCGTTATTCGGATCAGTAAAAACGCTTTAAAAAATCTTAAAAAATTCATGGAGCTTCTTTCAACCTTCAACTTGAAGCCCCAATAGGAAAAATAATTTGAAAAATAATATTTTGAAAAAAAAATTGTTATACTCTTGTTATTGAAAATCTGGAGGTACCTCACGAAAAATTACAGCACTTTGAAATTTCGCTTGGGTCGAAAATGGCCCATGAGTCTGGATGAAGGATTAAACTACAATATATATCTTACGTATTAACGTTTTCTTTCCTAATTGAACTGACAATTTATCGTAAATACAAAAAAAAAACATTTCTAATCATTTGTTTTCAAAATGTCCTGAATATATACAATAAACTGCGATGTTGAAAGTTAACACGACGACGAAGCAATCATAAAGAGGCTGACCCAATTGTTTAGTGATTTTCCACAATCAACGATTAGTCGTTGTCCTTCATATCTAGTGTAAATGTACGGTTCTTATAAATATCTGAGACTTTACGGCTATAGTATTGCCTTATTAAAATCAAGCTCGAATCATAATAAATTCTTTTGAATTCCCACGTGTAATTGAATCCTAGGTTTCCTTAATTGGTTGGAGACTAGTCACCTTAAAAACCTGATATGCGCGGAGTACATTACGAAGAGACCCGGAACGGCTAATCTTTCGTTGTAACCGAAGGAACCACGAGGTAAGCACTTTCCACTTTCGCTCTTTCTTTCCGGCTCACTGTTCGCTTTTACATACGTCACGGCTGCGCATATTGGACTACCGAGATTTTTATGTTATTTTTTCCCGTCTAGGTCACAACACGCTCCATCGGTGCGCGGCAACTAGAGGTCCCGTAGACAAGTTCCGGAAAAGTTCTGGTCTTTTGAACATCCTCAATAATTATGAACTATTTTAATAAAAAATGTAACTACACATGCTGACGCGAAACGCTGGGGTTTAGAAGCATAGTGGTAACCCTTAGAAGCATGGTGGTAACCCACGTTACCACTTTGATTTCATTGAATATTTCTAATTTATTTACGTTTCAACTTATTCAGATACGGTTTTTTGCACTTTTCAGTTACTTGAGGGATGTAAGAACATAACAATACACTCTAATTGGCATAATTGTTTATAATATAAGAT
>JAPYZJ010000943.1:0-72066 GCA_030522765.1 Ophioninae sp. B BG-2022a
CTATTTAATTCGCTTTGATACTCTCCATTTCTAGAGAAAATGTCAAAATAATATTCTAGAAACGCTTTTTTGCATTTTCCCAGTCTAATTTTGTACTTTCGGCAAAAACTCAGGCATATTCGTAATCAGCGGAAAATTTCCGATGAAATAGACCCTTTTAAGAGTTAAAAAACGGAAAAAAATATTTTTCGACTTTCCTGGCCACTTTTCAGGAATCTCAAAAATCACGATATTTCAAAAGGTCGTAGAGGAGGATTTTTCGGTGCGATTGAGATTCATTGGGTGGGTTTGGAAAAGGTTTTTGCCTGGCTTGAATAATGGCGTTGAAATCGTGTCGATATCTCTTATAGTTTCCCCGGAAAGTCCACTCGAAAAATCGGAAAAAAAAGAGGCAAAGGGGTATGTATGGAAAAATTGTCAAAAATCGATGGTCCAACTTTGAAATTCTGCCAAAAATCGAAAAATCATCGGATTTTAATAATTAAAAAAGCATTTTGAAGAGAAAGTCATGACGAAGAGATTGAGCACAGAGTGGAGTGCCAAATCCTAAAGGAAAAAAAGTTATCGATGTTTGAGTGAAAAAACTTTTTTTTCCCCAAAAATCCAAAAAATTTTTGGATCTTTAATATTTTTTTAAATGGTCTATTTTAATGTAATTTGATCTTCTGAGCACGAATCTATCATTAATTTCCCCCAAAACCCAACATTTTTATGAACAAATCGTGTTTTTAGAAGTTTTTTACGATTTTTTCATCAAAATTTTGGGTTTTGGGGAAAATTAATGATAGATTCGTGCTCAGAGGATCAAATTACATTAAAATAGACCATTTAAAAAAATATTAAAGATGCAAAAATTTTTTGGATTTTTGGGGAAAAAAAAGTTTTTTCACTCAAACATCGATAACTTTTTTTCCTTTAGGATTTGGCTCTCCACTCTGTGCTCAATCTCTTCGTCATGATTTTCTCTTCAAAATGCTTTTTTAATTATTAAAATCCGATGATTTTTCGATTTTTGGCAGAATTTCAAAGTTACATACACGCTTATATCAATCGCCTCAGAATTTCACGCCCATCCTCCCATTTCACGGATGACATTCTTATGTGGGACAACCTCTATAATATATAATATCAGGTCTACCGGAAAGTTCTATCCGGTAACCCTTCGAAACAATACGGACAATACTTTGAAGGTCGCAGTAATAAAGGTAATGCATTATTTAGTTTTTGCTCAAAGTTTAATGGGATAATACACATTACATATATTTTTAGTGGGTTGCAATGAGGTTTGAGAGTTTTTAGGGAAATTAACGCGCGAGGGGCGAATTCATATTCCGGAGGCGAAAATGCACGACGTGTGGGTATGTGACAAAAATAGGTGGGTCTACTCGATCATCCATCATATCTCTGTTTATACGTTCTCGAACTCCATCCTATGCATATGCTCCACGTTTCCTCATTCAAATGTCCCACAGTTCACGGATATTCCACTGTTTATTTATTTTGGACATTTTAGAAATGAACCATTGATTTTTGTTGCTTCAATTCGGCTCTTATCAAGCCATTTTTTAGTGACTGTTTTCGAGGAGCTATTTGAGGATTCCGAATAAATCGAGCAGTTCTCTCAAACTCTAAAAATCCTTTCCACCCCCTACTCGCAATATTAAATTAAAGTCACTCGAATATGAGCCCCAATAAAATCGAAGGATATCACGCTTTAGCGGGTCCAAACCCGAAGATATTTGAAGCGCTGAAATTTAACGTGGAGTATCTAATAAATCCTGAATGTTAACACAATCCAGTTTTCCGCTAAATCAAGGAAACTCTGGAAATCTACGACGAGAGCGGGACCTAAAGCGCGCGAGGTAATTTTCCTTTCATTCGCTTCCATAGTAAGTAGGTAATTCGCCGCGATTGATGTGTAAGAAACAAATAAAGTGGTCCATTGTTCCGCGAGAGTATTAGACTTCCGGTCATTAATCGACCGAAATTTAATTACGGCCGAACCCTCCGTTGCTTTTACCTCCGTTCATGTTTTCCGCCAGTCGACCTCGTGCTTTTGGTGAACCGGAACGGCTTTCAATATATCTTCAGGATATCCAATGTTGGGGAGCGTGCACCGAGTACAGTCTCATATATATATATATATATATATATATATATATATATATATACAAACGCGTCGAATTTACCCGGAGCTCTCGCTCTTCCTAAAAATAGCCAAATAACAAGCACTCATTATTGTTATTTTTCGTGTCCGTATTAACGTTCAGTTATGGAAGAGCAAATGTATAAAAGTAATGAGACAGAGACTCCACCGGAATGCCCGTGCATAAATTTCGCGCCTCTGTATACAGTTGTTTGGCATGTTTTAGAGAAGCGCGATCCAATTACGTTGCTTGTGTTATTCAATAAGATTTCGATTTTGTCCTCGAACTTTTTATAAGACTGAAAAGATTGGGATATTGCTACTCGTGATAAGGGTTTTCCTTCCAAAATTGTTATTTTCAAATTTTCTTATTTCACGAATATATGCGTTAACGTATGTATTTTTTAAATTGATTGCATCCTCACTGGCACGCGCTGTTAGCGCTTTTACCTGCCCCCTTCCTTTTCGTCCCTATTCAAATTTTTAATTAGAAACTTGTCAAAGAATTTACGATTGGATCATTTTTGATAAACCGTATTGCAAAATAATTTTTTTGTATCTTTCTACTTCGATTGTAACTTGGATTGCGAATAGCATATCTAGGTATACACTTAAAAGCTTTCAGTCGGATTTTCCAAGCATCGCAATAACTCGTTAAGTGGCCAAGATCGTATCTCATGGGTGTCGAACAAATAGCCATCCATTAACAGATAATATATAAAGAGTGGCTTTTCTCGGAGTTTCGAAAAGATCGATCGCAAGCTAGTTCCTGACCGCACACTTGCAATCGCTGCAGTTGGTTCGTGAATGTGTGCGGTTGTACGCGCATGCAAACGGTCGGGAGTACCCGCGACATAAATCAACGGATCACTGACGCCCTCGACACAATCTCTCGTAGTTAATGTACTTCCCATCTTTTTCCGCCCCACACGAAGAGTGACGCGTCACTGAAGTATCACGCTCAGAAGCGACCATTTTTTTCAACTATGCCAGAAATATATTGTTTATACAGTTGGGAATGCTGCCAATGACATTTTACTCCGTAGTATTTCAAGCACTTCAAGCCGAAAGACACTCAACGAATGGATGTCACATTCAAAGAATGTACGAATGTAACATTTTTTATCTGTACTCATTTGCCATCGTTTTTCCGAATGCAATATAATTCTATCGTGCTGATACGTTGCTCAGAAATGAACATCGAAAATCAACCTGTTTTTCGATTTGTCAACGAAATTTAGTGCCCAATTTATTAATGTAATCATAAATGAATATCCAAACGATTTTCCAATCACCTCGTTTAGCTCATAATTCTTTTAATGCAATGTTGGTTTTCAGCCGTAGGATAATGCCTTAATGTCATTGAAGATCAGCGTGCATCTCAGTCGGCCTAATTTCGTTTTGCAAAATATCTCAACGATGAAAGCAGCGATAGGTCATAGTTCGTTTGTCGAGGGTGTTTGCATTATGAGCAAAGAGACAGCTTTGTGTTAAAAAGGCCGAGAACTGCCGGATCTTCGCGTCTACGTATAGTAGGCTATTCACCCGGGTATTAACATAAGCTTAACGTTAAGTCCCGGAGCTCCGGCGTGCTGAGAGAGACCTCGGATATCTGTCTCTTCTCCTCTCCGGGATGCTGTTATAGGCAAAAACGTCAAGTATAGTTCTCGTCTACGACCCTACAACGAGTTTCGGAGAGCTTCCATTATTCAAGATAAGGCAAACGTAACGTGAAACGACGAGAAACGGACGCTCATACGCGACACGTTTAACTGAACTGCTTTTTGTCTGTACACGTGTGAATCGTTTAACCAACATGCATTGACCCGCGTTTCTACGGCGGTACAATTATTTTTTGACCTCCATCGCAACTTTAGTTTCGCATGAAAAATCCTTTTTTAGTATCATATCGCAGGTCCATGTCGATGTATACCTTGAAGACAAATCCACCGTTTAATTCGGCTTCAACTCTCCATTCCTAGGGAAAAATGGAAAAAAAAATTTCTTGCATTTTCCCCGACTTACTTTGTACTTTCGGCAAAAAATCGCGCATATTCGCAATCAGCGAAGAATTTACGATTAAATAAACCCTTTTAATAGTTTGAAAACGGAAAACAAAAATTGGTTACTTCCCCGGCCACTTTTCCAAAATCTCAAAAATCAGGAATCTTCAAAAGGTCGAAAAGTGAGCTTCTTATTAACTATGGAGATTCAATTGATGTGTTTGGAGAAGCTTTTTGCCTGACTTAATAATGGCATTGGATCCGTATCGATATCTTGTATAGTTTCCCGGAAAGTCCACTTGAAAAATCGCAAAAAGAGACAAAGGGCAAAAATCGATGGTCCAACTTTGCGTGTGTTGGTTTGAATAATCGCTGATGTAATTGGATTCGCAAAATATGTGCTCATCCGATGGTACTAAATGCAGCGGCACTATTGCACCCGTTTAACCCTCCGCAACGCGTAGTTGTTTTTGTGCCTGGACTTGGCTCGTAATAACGCAGCATTTGCATATTTAATGGAATTTGGAAATTTTCTGGCTTTGCGTCACACGGCTTAGCTAATCCGAGTGTTAACCACCAGGTGAGAAGTGTTTATATATGCGCTTTCCAATTAAAGCGACACCTGGCGCCATACAGCGTGTGAACAGCTGGAGCCTTGAGTTTGCCATCACCACTCATACCACAAGCGCACACCCTAAATTAGGATTGATCTCGTACTTAGTGAGGTCTTGGTAACTCTGGAAGAAATTCCCACTCAACGATGCTTCCTACAGGATCATGAAAGTCCGGACGAAAAGAAATTTTGAGCGTTTTCACAAACCCTAACTGCGATATTGATATATTCATATGTAAATACAGTGAAACCTCATTTATACTTTTCACACTTGAACGTTTTTATGGTTTCTACGATAAATATCTCCCTGGTACCCAGAGGCGCAATTCAAAAAGATAGTGAGGAAGTTTCAGTTCTACGTTTTTCATCTATACACTTTTCGTGTTTATAAGTTGTTAATTTTGTTCTCCAGAATCGGTTTTGAGGCTCTGTGTCGGTCGAAAAAAAAGTATTTTCAGAATATTTTACACTGCAGTGTTAAGAGACAATCTATCGGTACGCGTTGTTAATCTGTCTACCCAAGCATGCTCCGTGCTAGCGGTTTGCTGGCGATAGCGTCTGACATAACTCAAATCGCAACTACTGTCCGTATGTCACTGACAAGTTAATTTGGAGCATCTATGAGACGTTGTCAAGTTGGTTGACTAAAAATTGTCCGCTCGTGACGCTGACCGTGACTGCTATTATTCTTAGTTTTTCAATCGTACAAACACAGAGGTCAGTAACGATTGGGTAACAAATTACGATTACGTAACACGTGTAAACATCTCTTCCCATTAACGCAATGAATCAGCCAATGTGTTTAGGTGTGTTCAAATTTGGCTACTTTTAACTTAATTGTGAGTCAATATGGCGACGAACCTGACTGACATAGACAAATGTGTCCCGAGTAAGAATATATACTTAATGTAGAACATATTTTAGCCTGAACAAGTAAATGTAGATTGGTATTGATAAAACTTTGTATTCAAAATGCAATGTATTCAAAATGTCCTTCGGTGTCCAATCGAACAAAAAATGTAATAACCTAGAGGGATATATATGATCTGTACGTGAAGGCTGGTAATTTAATTAAAAAAACGGTCAGTATTTAGCGTGGAGTTCCAGTTCGTATCCGAGGTGTCTGGCAATTATTAAAATTCACCAATGGACCGACCTATCTAGCAATTAACCAATTCACAAATTGGTAAATATTTTGTAAGTATAGAAATTTGCTAATGGACCGGTGTGCTCAGAAAAAGGATTAATTAGTAGATTGTTTGATTCCGGGCATATATTGAAATTCGCGTATGCGCCGACCTATTAAAAAATTAATAAATTCATCAATCAGTCATCCGAGCTTCATTTATTCATCGTCGCACGTTAAATTCGAGGATAATAGAAGTATTCTCCGAGCATAAGCCTCCAAAAAAGCCAACCGTTATATCACTTTTTCATTTCTCTCTAGACCTTCATTACACGTACCCGCTGTGTCTGCTAGTTTGCATACTCTCGTTTCCCTCCCTTCGTCTCTTCGCCCTCCTGTCGGTTCATAGTTTCATCCTCGGTGCGCGGACTATAAGTTGGGCAAAGCTCTGTAGTTCGTTGATCTTTGCGGGAATATCCGGCGGTTTCAAGTATGTTGAATATCTCATACCACGGAGCTGCATTTTTCGAATTTAATCAAAATATCATCAGCGACCTAAATTCAAAACCCCAAAGCCAAAAATATGCTGAATCGTCGTTCATCGAAGTAACAATCTTGTATTCGATTCGAGTGATTAGTGATTTCGTCCGAACGCGATTTAATCAATTTTTAACTAGTACAAATCGGGGGAATCCGTCGAGTGAAAAAAAATAGGGGAAAGTGTCGAATATTGGTGGTGATCGTTCAAAGAAAGTACACACGAGCGATTCATTTGTATTTTGCATCGTCGCGAAACCGCGGCCCCGATTGGTTAATATCCCTCGGTATATCGTGACCCAGCCTGATAGCCAATCACGCCACGTTCGCGACGTTCATTTGTTTTGCGGCTCTTCGTGTGCTCCTGGCGCGGGTCCTCGTTTCTCTCGTCCCTCCGCAGTCCTCTTCCCGTCTGTATACGAACCCTCTATGCAATCCCTCTATATCCAATTTTCTTTGGCGACGATCGATTTCCCGCCCGCCTCTACCAAAACGTACACACATACACGTGCCGCTAACCCGCACGTTCGATGCTCTCTATGCAATATAATCATGTCCTCTCTGGCAAACAGAGAATTTCTCGTCTACCGGTCTTCTGCTGTGTGATATATCGTTACGTGCGAACCAGCCTCGATATAATTCAAGCAATATGGATGACGCAGACAACACTTGGATTAAATCTCAATGTAGCGCGCCTTCTCTCTACCCAGCGTTGCAAACGTATCGAGTGCTGCAAACTCGATCTTCCAACATTGCAAAATTCATTCTCTTTTCTGCTGGCCGATAAACCGTTCTTATGAAAAAAGACTCGAATGGACTGATTTTTTACACTGATCGTTTGATTTGTTATTTATTAAGATTAATCCGAAAGACACTTCGTTGATACGATCTATTGCGATGAGTCGATGATCCCGAAAAAAGCAGTCTGAGATAAGCGGGAACTTATCGGTTTTACAATTATAACGAAATATTACGACGAAGCAAAGTTTGAAAATAATCCTACGGAGAAATGTGATGGGTGGTATATTTAATAAATTGACGTCTTACGTGACGTTAACGTTGAAAACAATATACTGTGATAAATCAGAACAATTGAAGATAGCCGATATCGTTTCTGCTCTTACCGATAATCACAATAATCACTAGCACGAATTCAACGTTTCAACGTTTTCTCGGTTTGGGCAAGATTCGAATTTCCGTAATAAAACCAGCTCGCTCATTTATTTCGGGATCGTATCTAATATCTCCCGAAGTGTGGACTTTCCGTGACGAAACTTGGACGCAGCCTCTGCTCGCGTCGGTAAAACAAAATTAGTGCGAGCTACAGCTATCTACCGCGAGGCAACAACGTCGCTAGCGTCTGGCGAGCCCCATTCGCCAGAACTAAATGTCACAAATATCGGACGATATTTTCTCGAAATCGCAAACAAATACCTACAAATTGAAGATTCGCACGGATCTCCTGAAATATGTGACAGAATCAAACGGTTGAGGTCCCAAAATGTGTGTTTTTAATACGGCTACATGGCTCTTCTCCCAAGTCGTGATATTCACCAAACTTAAAATTTTACAGAATTTCCATCACGACGCTCTCGCGGTACTACAAACTGTAATTTTTTTTTTATTTGAGACGTTTGCGGAGAAGGCAGCCGTTAGTCTATTAATTTCACATTTTTTCGCCAAATTTGGTGAAATTTTGATGAGCCACTTCAGAAATCCGTGGGAATCTAGTATCGAGATCGGCGGACGAGGGGGGAGCGAGGTGCACGGCCCCCTCTTAAGTGATACGCGATTTCGTACGATCGAACGATCGGATACGTACAAAGCCTGAACAGAAGCGATTAACTTTGCCGGATCTTTCATCTCGCCGGTTTTCCCTTATTTTTGCTGGTGAAAAGCTCATTTCGATTGGAAAATTGGCGCGAGCGTGGGGAATGTACGTTGGTGAGCTGTTGTACGATGAAAGTGGGATTTCGTCCACACACGAATATAGGCGTACATGTGAATGAGAGAGGTACACGCGAAGCTCTTATTGCATCGAATCGTTAAGGGGACTTTGGATGAAAGCTCGAAAACGCCGATGCCTCTCCAATAGCTCTCTTTCATTCTCTGCCTCTTATCCATCTTTCCTTGGCACCTAATTCCCGGCCTTTCCATTCCCGTTCGACGGAAAAGTCTTGAAGGACGCGACGAAGAAGGACGTCGCATAATTACCATCCATCGTACAGATATATCCCGGCCATGTCTGCTGCACAGGCACTGGAACATCGGCACTGAGGCGGGTGTCTTTGTTAAAGATGCCGTAGGCGATGCCTTGGCCTCTGAGCTCATCCGTTCGAGCATTAAAGTCAACGAGAACGACGCGAGTCCGGGCGCCGCTAAGAATTTTTTCATTAAAAAATTTCGAGACCTACATAACGTGTCACTGAAGCTCGTTTGATACGAGGACCCGAATATCCTTGTGTATCGATGTGCAAACCTAAATGAACCCAAACAGACTCAAGCGAACCCTGGCTAATCTAAACGAACCCAAGCAAACCATAACGAACCCAAACAAATTCAAACGAACGCAATCAAACCCCATTAACTTCAAACAAACCCAAATAAAACGAATAGGTTCCCCTTACGATGGGAACTCCCATAATCCAGCACTTCAGGAATCTCATTGCTTGCCATTTGAATCTTTTAACTTATGCATGTGCATTAAATTACTCGCTGACAAATCGCGTTTGCACGGTTATTGAGAAGATGACTAATTAATTTTTGCAATCGTGTGATCGTGGCTCGACATTGGGAATGAACGTTGGCCCTGGGTTGACTCATTGGCCGACGAATCGCCCAGCAATGGCCGCCGTATTTGTACAAGGCCAAACATTAGCCTTTTATCGATAAGTCAATGATTGGGGACTCTACGATTGGCCGAACTTTGACCGTGTATCGGCGAACCAATAATTGGCTAGTGAATACCTAGACGGGCATTGGCCTGCAATTGGGCAATTGATGGTCGTCCTACCAACTTCGGCTCAAATATTAGCCGTTCCTGTTAGATGAGCGAAACCATCGTGGGGTTGGTCCAGTGCTTTCAAACGGATCGGGAGATCGGAGGCTCGAATCCCAGTAGCATCGATTTCGTCTTGAAAAGTTTTTCCTCGACATTTCTCGGCGAACGACGACTACTTCCGTGACTGGGGGTCGAACTTGACCGGCTGGATAGGTTTTGCGCAGTTTGTCTACAGCCATGGCAGATATGTCGTAGTGAATACGGTACAGCGAGGGAAATTGGTTTCAGCCGTAACTTGAGGAGGGGGCTGGGAATGGGGAGAGTTGTCGAACGGAAGATACGGGGGGGAAGGGCTTGGAAGGATGGGAGTTTGTTCAAAGTTAAATCTGGTTCGAAGAAGGTTCTAAAAAATATTGGCTCAAATGAAATTGCACAGTACGAAAAGTTCGTTTTTTCGCAGGTGAAGATACTTCGGACATCTGAAGGTTAACTCCATTTTTTAAAATCGGCCGATCGAGAAAAAAGCCATTTATTTGGTAACATGTCCTTAGATTTTTTATTCAAAAGCCTATTTTGTATAAGAGTTGCGGCTTCGTCGTCAGTGATACAGAGGTGCCCTGTTTTTATTGCTCGGCGTCGAGTCATTGCAGCGGCTCTTGATATTATGAAACATTCGAGAACAAATTGGGATTCCTGGAGAGAAGTGAGCTTTGAGGTTATAAAATTGAACGAGAAGTCCGAACTGGGGACGGGAGAAGTGCTTCAACGAGAGGTTTAATTACGAAAATTGGGTCGCGTATGAATCGAGGTGCGTCGTTGGATTTAGTACATAACACGAATATACGAAACGCATACGAATGGAAAGTCGTTCGACATATTGGCAATTAAGAGTCAAAAAGGCGTACTTCGGGATAATTCATTTTTCCGAACTATCCACAAAACGCCCTTTCAATTTTCATCGCGGGTGTTTTCCGGACACGCGATGTAGGTGCACAAGGGTGGCGCACGGGCCAATGGCACACAGAGTCCCATTCATTTCCGCGAAGAGAATTCAATTAAAATGCCGAAGAGTCAAAACCGAGAGGGAAAGAGCTCTTTCTCTCTCTCTCTCTCTCTCTCTCTCTCTCTCTCGCTCTGAGGATTGGCACGGAATCAAACGAGTCCTCTGCCAAATGGTCACGATGTGAAGATGTTAGCACCGAAAACAAAAAGTAGCTGTCGACATCTGGCTGGGGGCCCGAGTACACTCGGGTCTCCGTCGATGGGCAAATTAGGGAAATAAGAGAAGAGAAAAAAGTAATTGATTGTCTCGCGCCTGCACGGACAGCTTCGACGGAAATGAACTTTCAAATATCGATAAATTCCACTCTGATTTTATTATATTGTACCGCGACTCGAACATTTTGCGGATCGGGTAAATAAATATTCGGGTGAAATTCAGGACCTCGCGTCAACAGCATACGACGATGAAATTTGTATCGCGAGAATCGTACGAATATTTGACCACATTTTAATTTAGTTCTTTACTTTTTCATGATTATCTGACGCAACTATCTGCAATTTAAAGTCATGGTTCTTTTGCGAGAATTTTATTTTGTAACGCGTATCTTAAAGAATTTTTACCTCATTTTTTGTATTTGCATATATTTAATTTTTCATCATTTGCATTTGAAACATACATGAATCAGCCTGAGCGATCACCGCTCCGAATATTGTCGAAGTACCGGCGTAGGGCGACGTCGTTCATTCAGCAATGTCGGCGAAATGCCTTTTGTTGCATTAGATCGATGTCCGGCACACGTGCTAATTAGCTACTGCCTCCGGCGTTTAAGTGTCCTAATAAAGCTAACATTCGAGACATCAATGTCGAGGGAGGATCTCGTTGATCGACGGTCAGGTTTCCTTCGAGATGTTCTCGAGTGAGCTTCGATGAGAGCAATATATTCCAATAGGGAATAAACCATGTCCGTGTGATCAGTCCGATGATAGAGGTGGTGCGAAACGCGTGTCAAGAGTGTCCATTGGTGACCCGTACATCTATTTGCATATGAATTAACATATCCCCGTGTATCTTGTATACACGTATGTGCCCATCCACTCTCGAAGAGACAGGCAGCACAGACGAGACTCGATGCACAAGGAAGGACGACCAGGCCCTGTACTTTGGCTCGTACAAGGCATACCGTGTCAAGTAGTCAGGTCCGTGTTTGCACAGACGTACTCAAAATTTCTCACTCTCCCTTCGACTCTCGGCCCCTTTTCCCCACTTTTCCTTTCTCTCCCTTTTATCCTCCCCTCTCGCTCTCTTTCAATCCCTTCCTCTTGTATACGAAGATCGTACACTTGTACTCCGTTACACTTGCCACTCGAGATAAGCTCGTGCGATATACGTTCGGTGAAACTCCATTAATCGATCCACAGCCATGTAAATACACGGTTGTTAAAAAATACAAATACAACGCTTCCAGACCACAATCTCACAAGCTGATCGAAATTTGAGCGAAAATCTATACCAACGGACCCTGATACGAATCATTTTTTTGTTTGGACGTCTCGGAGAGCTGCTAGAATTGTTAAATTCGTCGACAAGTTTAGAAAATCGATTTTCTAAACTTGTCAACCAATTTAAAAATTCACAAATTAATGCAGCAAAAAAAAATTGTGTGCGGAGTATGTCGAAAAGGATTTACAAAAAAAATTTTTACGCAGGTATCTTAACGAATCCTTTCATTTTCCTCGTTCTACTATTAATACGAGTTTCAAAAAAATCAAAGGCTCATAGAAAAGTAATATTACTCATGCGTGATAATTTTTTATGCATACACCAGTTTTGTACATTTTAAAAATATATTGCGGCGGTATTGTCTCAATGAATTTTTTTCTCGTAGAAAAATAATGAATGATTTATCGCACGTATTTGTGACCGCGTGGAAAAAGTTCTGCGTTCGCAATCTAATTTTGCGAGTATTCCAGTCTTCGTGTCATCCAATTGCACGAGAGACGAGTCTTTAGTACTGAAGTGCGCACATATACAGCCTCGGCCAAAAGTATTACTCTGTCATTTTTCAATCCAGATAAAATGTCGAACATCTCGGCGAAAGAAATCGTAAATCATTTCACCAAACAGCCTTTTGAAAGGGACGTTTTTGATCCTGGGACTGTTTTTAAAGAACAATGTAAATAAATGTAAAAGTGTAAAAAATGTAAATGGCTTTGTCCTCTCCTTTGGAGAAAACGCCTTTGGTAAATAGGTTTACGATTTTTTTTTTGACATATTCGATTTCGTGTTCCAATCGGGAAATGACGGAACGCTTAATACTCTTGGTCAAGTCTGTACATACAGTGATGAGGGAAAGGAAGACGAGGGGCAGGGTAGGGAGACAAATATGGACGAAGTTCGGAGTGAAAAAAAGTTGGAGCTTTTAGACGGCACGTACCGCCACGACCTATAATATCCGGCCCCCGGAGTAGAGAGAATAGCGCAACGGAAAGAGAGGAAGTAAAAAAACTGTCGTACGTGGGTGAGTGGTATTCAAAAGCGACAGGTGGAAAAAAAAGTTACGCGCAACGTTTTATTTTTTCGTTATATTATATGTACCTATATATATTTCTTTGCGGGAAATAAAATTTCCCTATCTAGTTATCGATTCTGTAACAATATCTGGTTATATACTTAATCATGCACAAACATATTGGTTTACGGTATATTTGCTTTACGGTAGGTTTTTAAATACTTTGTATTTCGGAATTCTCCCTCGTAGATGTTCAGTATTAACACATGAGCACTTCTATACGAATTAAAAAATATTTTTACATTATTTTATTTTTATGGTTGCATTTGTTGGTTTATTAATTTTACATTGATATAAATATTTCTACGTTATTTTTTAAAACTTCATATTTATATAAACGCAATGCGTGTATTTGTATCTGAACGACTATCCTGATCCAACTCTACCTGATAAGAAAAATGTTCAGGCTCGTTGACTCAAGATCTGCTTGTATCATTAACCAACATCACATAAATGTAGAGGATTGAACATTTTCTTGTCCGATGTATCCATCTGTGAGAGAAAATATAAAAGTATAACATATGCAGTTTGGGAACAGTGAGAGGATATGTATGGGCGAAAACATTACCGGCACGGTAACACAGAGTCGTCAGTGCTTTCTCGCTAAAAGCGGTGCACCACAGAAACATTTAGGGGATGCGCGCCTGCAATGTCCCTCGAGCGATCCACTGATCTCTCTCTCTCTCTCTCTCTCTCTCTCTCTCTCTCTTCTTTTCTACTACCACTCTTCTTCGCTTTCCATCCCTTTCCCTCTGATCTCTGTACAGGCGCATCTGCCTACCTTTTACCCCTTCCCCCTTTTGCAGACCCTTTTTTCCACTACGTGCAGCCTCCGGACATTCCGGAGTACTAAGGGGCTTTTAATATTTCACTTCTGCTTGATTACTTTTCTCTTTCGCTCTACTTGTATCCGTACGATGCCTCTAATGCCAAGTCAGCCGGCAATTGTCCGGTTGATTCGATTGGTTGCGGGATTTCAGGCGATTCCTTCAGTTTTACATCATTCTCGGAATGACCCGAACTCAGATTCCGGAATCCTCGAGGATCAAATCGTTCATTTTTACACCATACGTCCAAACCGTGGAATTTTCGATTTATAATTAACTACCTTTGGTCGGCGATTTCGTACGCGTAATATTCATAATTGAGTTCTAATAAAGATCCTCTAATAAAGACCCGCTGTTATTTTTTTTCGAATATCTTCAATGTACAGGCGTCGAGCCGTTACAATTTTATTATATGTTCAGATATAGATATTTTTCGTAGTAATCGATTCATACATGTGTATTTGAGACTCATTAACTAGCACATTTCTTTTTCCACTTTCGCTGTATATATGTACGACTAAAGTTTTCGTCACGTCTGCGAGCTCGCGTCAACGCTTGCCTACGTGTCCCGTCTTTCACCTGGACATTTTATCTTACCTCGGCTACACCCTTGGGAATTTTCTCCACGTTTGTACAATAGATGTAGACGTTTGCGTCTACGAGGCTTCACTCTCCGAGGTGAGCTTTCTCCCCACCTTCAGCTTCCCTCGCTTCACTCCTCCCCCTTCGGCGTCTAGGAGAACGCGTCCTTTTCTTCCCATCGAGCACCCTCGGAAATCCCCGATACGTTTCTCCGGCGCTTTCGAGCGCGACACGCAGAAGTAACGAAACTACTTTTGTTTCCTTGATTTACATAGCTGTGTACCTACGTGCATCAACGCATAGGGGGTTACGAAAAAAACTGGGCAATATTTGAAGCAGGGTAAAAACGTCGAGTTACACAACTATGATACGGTAGTGAACTTTTTCGTCGCTTCCCCGTCGCTTTCGGCATCAGCCATTCGCTCGACGAGGATACGGTAAACCCTCCAATTTCGCTGATACCGGAAGGCAATTAGTCGATTATCGCTCTGCCCAATTAGTTTTCAGTCTAGCTTACAGGTTTCAAGCTCAGTTATCCTTTTGAGGGCTTGAAACGCAACGCACCGGTCACTCGAAATTGCATCGTTTTCCAAGCCAAGTGGCTATATTTCGATAAAATTCTATTCGCTCGATGTCCAACATCCGTTATTGGTAAGATGGATTTGCCACTTAGTAGCTAGCCAAGCCTGTCCACGTTTGAACCGTCACTCGTCCGAGTATTGGTCCGAAGCGATACTCGAAAGGGTTTCATACGCGCCATGAAAGCTCTTTCAAAGTACGCACCAACTGCTGTCATTCTATACTTGGAGCGTTTCGAATGTTCGACCGATACTCCAAAAGAGCGCAAGTTAGCACGAAGGCAGCTCGAAAAGGTTCGCATGAATTCGCCCGTACAGTATTCCCGATGCAGAATGTATCTGGCAGTGTATTCGTGTGCGTGACGACTATAGGAACTATGGGCGAACCCGTATCGTCGTTTATACGTTATATCGATTCTTCGTTTACTCTATTCCCCAGTAGTTCTTGCGGACTCGAACTCACGACGAAGCTGACCGGCTTTCAATGGTTCGTGCGATCGTTGTTGCGAGCAGATATATTTTCTGCCCCGAAGCATCGAAGCTCTCTTGTGTGAAGATTTCGCGAACGGTTTAATCGAGTACCCGAAAGACACGCTCAAATGTGTACGAGACAGAGAAAAGAGGCGTACTAATGTTGAAATTCCGCGAGCGAGCAATCATACTCCTGGGGTACGAGCATTTTCTCACGAATTAGTGCGTCAAACGAATTTTGCACGAAGTCATAAGATATATCTGGATTTTTTTTCTTAGAAAACGTTTGGTGAAGATGGAATGTATTTATTCACTATACGCGTATATCGAAAGTCTTTAAAACGAAAAAAATAGAATACGGAACAACATTTCGAAATATCTTGGAAATCACTCGATGGATCCTCTAGTCCGCGAAAAAGCACACATTTCAAACTTATCTACATCTGTTTTCATGAATAAATCATGAACCTGTTTTCATGAAAAATGTCTGGGTCTTTACGGATCGGCGTTTCTTTTCTGTAAACTTGTGAGGCTAGATGTCCGAACTCCGTTTTGATTCTTCCACGAGAAGCTGGTGTGCCCCGGTGAAGGGTTCTTATCGGGGGAAAAGCTTCGACCAACACGCGGATTCATCGAAGAAGCTCTCCGGAGGAACTCAGCGGCGAACCATTCGGATAACGTAATCTTCCGAAGGGCACACAGGATTTCTCCGATTATGAGATTCCCCGGAGAGCTTACCGAAGAAAGGGTTCGGACACCTTTGTTCCCCGTGCATTGATCGGGTTTTCTGACCATGTTATTGTTATTTTTTCATCGTCAAGTGGGTTATCTATTCTACCGTTTCGCTATTAAAGTTCGATTCATCTGTTCGTGACATTTTTTTTATTTCTTTCAGGTATTGTATTTACGATCTTTGTTTCCTTTTTTCCCTCTGTATTCTTTTTCATCCGCAGACTCTTTATTGGCATGTACGTATACAGGCATACAAACCTACATTGACCGCCGTGTGAACCAATGAAAAATGCGTTGTCGCTAGAAAAAAGGTTATCCGAGCACCATTGACTCTTCCTCCACAAATCACTCTTCCATACAGCGATCTTCGTCGTTTTTTCCCTGATCCAACTTCGAAGATAATATCCAACCGTTCTCCCAGTGGCCCATGCCAGGGCTATTCGTACTTCTCCTCGCTCTCCTCTGCTTGCTTTCGGGACAAATCGTAAGGCGATCGAGAGGCCTGGAAATTTGTATTCCAAAATCTACACCCTCTGCAAATTTTAATGCTCCCTTCATCAGTTTTTGAATAAAAAATTTGCAATTTGTATTTACTTAATCTGTTTTTTTTTTTGCAGTATTAGATAAACTTTAACAATCAAACAGTACATACGTAATTGACAAAGGAGAGAGATGTATTTTTAACCGCTTATGTTTTTGTGACCCTTTGTGACTCGTCAAGTTGGTTGATTTTGGGTTCGTTTGGGTTGGGTTTGGGTCTAATAGCGATGATGAAAATCAGGGGCTGACGACAATGTGGAATACGGGGACAATAGCTTGCCGTTATGTAACTGCCCTTCGAGTCTCATAACCTAGTTTTGGAGATGTACGTATGAAATCATTATCGGTCGTCGCTCGAATAAATCTTTCCTCGAGTCTTGAGTAAACTGGATACTCTATTTTTCTTTCAATTTCTACTAGGATCATATTAGCATGTCTATCTATGCGATAAAAAAACTATCTCACCGTTTTCCCAACTCTCTGCTTTTCGAGCAATTTATTTTGTCCATTTTCTTGCCCTTCTCCGTCTTACCCATCTATTTTTCTTGTTCGTTTTTCACACGGAGATGAACTCGTCTCCAGCATTGGGGATGTATCTACTATATCGTATACGTTCTCTACACTCTATTTTTTCATCTTCCGTACTCGTGTGTCTTTGGGATTGTGTGGGGATAAAACGCCGGAACAACGATATCGATGTCGTTTTTTTGATAGTCGATTTACCTGCCTCAAAAATATCGGAGAGAAATTCGATCTCTCGGATAATCCACGAATCTTCTGTATCCCGCGTGAATACAGCGAGCAACAGATTTCAAAATCAGATTTTCATAGTTCAAAATCTAGGCCACGACGAGATAAATTTTCAGTGAGTTGAAATGCCAAAAGGGTAATTACGCAGAAGAAAAAGAAAAATGGCTAAAGAGCGATAAAAGGGGTGATAATTTCCCGGATAGGAATAGAAAATGAACGAGAACGACATTCCTAGAGTTTCCGTTCAATTTTTCGATAGAGACGTTCTTACTCGAGGCTTTTCTCAGCTTTATGGTACGCATTAGCGGCGGTAAAACCGGGCTGGTGCATCTCGCGTCTTGCCGGAGCTCTTATAGAAGATGAAAAGCATGGGAAAGTCTTGACGAACAAGGGATTCGTCCTCTCAGAATTTACTCCTCTGGGCTAACGAAATGGACATCAACTACGTAAAAAGACTTTTCTTTGATTTTATTTAAACAATAGTTTCACTGATTATTGATATTGGAACATACGAGTTGTCGATTTGGTAAACGAATTGTTTAACTACAAAAACCGTCTCCAATTTTCATGAGAAACGGTTTTTGTAGTCACTATGGAAAAAGGATGAATCTGGAGCTTTGGTTTAAAAAATCATATGTGAGAAAACATCTATTTAAGATGAATTTATAATTGTTAAAAATTAATTTTTCATCGATTGTCTATTTTTTACCAATTTTCAATTTCTTTCAGTGACAATTATAAATAAATTATGCACATCATTGATAAGTTTTCCGATGTTGGATCTAGTTATAACGAACACGTGCGGTGCGTGTGAATCCAAGAAAATTCAAGTCGGCTTCTCCGAGCTGAAAATGGTATTTTCGAAACAAAGAAAATAGTCAAATTCTATAACACTGTTGGAAATCGCGTGACAATATTGAGTCGTGCCGTAACTCCGTGATATTTCATTTGTCGTATATACGACGTCGTACGTGCTACTGGAGTTTCTGTACGAGCTTATACGTGGAATTTCATTGAATTTCGTTGCATTCGACGTGATCGCTTAGGAGAGAGCAAAGTTCATTCCGGAGGTAGGAATCGAGTTTATCGGAATTGTATACTGAAAGGAAGAATGTCGTTTTGTACATATCTGCTAGTTCGATACATAATCAGATTTGAGGACGACATTTCGTACAACATATAAAAATGTAGTTGCGAGAAGCAAAAGAGCTTATCGATACTGCAACAAATGACATTTCGACGAACATATTTATAAGAAGAATAAAAAATCGTTCGCCTATATTTATGACAATTTGTAACCACTCGAGGTGTCTCTCGCTATAATTCCGAGTAGGCCTAACCCCTTAATTTCAGGGTTCACAAGGTTTTTATATATTTTCAAGACTTGAAATTCGTAAAAAATCCTCGAACTTACGAAATGTATATTCAAAAAGATATCTCTGATAACAATATTTTCGTAGATAGATTTCAAATCTGTAACACGATATCAGCAATAATTTGTTTTACACAGGATGCTCGAAAAAAACGTCTGAATGCAGGGAATATAGACGCAGGGAAAACGTACCGTGGCGCGGAAAATATGCCGAGGCAGATATACTTTTAATGCAAAACGATATGCTTCGGAAAATGATGTAGGAGGAACAAGTCTATTCAGCTAGTCGGCAATAGCGACCGAGCCAAAATACCGGGCGACCGGATGAACGCTCGTCTTCTTCGTGCTCGAAGAAACGGAAAATTGGAGCGAGAAACGAGCGACGGAGGCACAGAAGGAAGGCGAAAGAACGAGTCAGGAGGATGGAGGGAGGAACGAGGAAGAAATAGTTTAAACGACGAAAATGCTCCCGAGCGTATCTTTTAACCGTTCTCATCGCGTCATTAGCCTCAGTGTCTTGAATTTAATTGTCGGTCTGTTCGACGGTATTCCAGATCTGATCAACCCGAACAAACCCAAACTGCGTTTTAAGAGGGAGCCGCACACCCTTCACCCCTCGAGCACCGATCTTGTACATTTTTCAGAATGCACGGACGTTTTTTACGAGCGTCGGTGTGAAAATCGATCGAGGGCCATCCTCGATCAGACGACCGCTTTTTACTCTGTCACGATCGGAGGGCTCTATGTGCGAAAAAAAACAGGCACGCCCTTGTTTAACGTTTGTACATTGTTGTTTTATAATTTTCTTTCGCCCACCAAGCTTTCTCCGTGTACAAAAAGATTTTCCACAATTGGATCAATTGCAGAGGTAACTTTGAGTGCGAAATAAAAAGGCGATGAAACAACTTGCACATTTTCAATGTACAAGTTTATGTCGCAGCGTGTATCGTAAATACTCCCTTACGTTTATAATTATACAAAAAAGTCATTCGAAATTATTGTATTAAATTATTTTCGGAGAATCGATACCCTCTAGAAAGGGTTTCAACGATTATCAAATTCGTTGCGAGCGGGTATTTCCAAGGGGACGCTATCGGGGTGTACATTTTTAGCCCAGAGAACAACGTTGCCAGTTTTAATAAGTACAACGACGCGTTTCCTACCTGTCGGCCCTGACAGCTGGCATCGTTTTCAACTTTCCATTGTAATCGTGAAGACGATTTCTGTTTTGACAAAAAAAAGATTATCCGGTGAAAAAAGAGAGCGATTGAACGATGAGTTTGCGATACGGCCAATTTGACGCCGATGCACATTCGCCTGTAAATGTGAGCCCGGCCGCATTGAGAAAAGTCTCGGGAGCTCGAAGATGCCATATACGAGGAAACGTTGGCCAACTTGGCGGTGTTCGCGGAGAAGGAAGCGGTAAGCACGATGGATGAGCAAGGAAGAAAAGGACAGAAAAATGAGTCCGGGAGTGGAGGTGAAGGGATGATGGAACGAAACGGAAAAGAACGCCGAGGGGAGAGTTCGAGGGTGAGAATTGAATTCCGGACTCAGCATGGTGTAAGATCCATTGCCGGGTGCTAAGATCGGGATATCGGAAATGCCGACCAGGGATCGCGGTCCACGCATATATATAAACGTTCGACAAACGTGAATGGAAACTGAGGGCTGAACAAAGATCGATGTATGCAGCGCAAATGGGCTTCCGATATATACAGCGATCGACGAGACGTGGAAAGATTTTTTTTCCTGTTATCGAACTCTCTTCGAGGGTTCATCGTTATTCACTTGACTTTCTATTTATTAAACGGTTCTCCGCAGATTTTTCGGTTGAAAAAGTAGATAATGTTTTTTTTTTTTCTATTTCCTCAAGGTACGCAATCTTGAGAAGGGTTTCTCAAAATGACCCTGGAAAATTGTTAAAACCCTATCATTTTGGTATAATGCTTTTTTGAGAAGGGAAGACAAAATGATTTTTCAGATAAGACCCATCGCACCGACGGTGAACCAGGATTTTTGAAATATACGCAAAATTCAAGAAATTTGTCATTGTTTGATTCCAGAGAATAATCGATTTCTTTTTACTACACCTAATATATCGGCATTGCGATCGAAAATTAACGATACGTGACGACCGTGTACAATGAGCGTTGCGTTCGGTGCACCGTAGCGTCAATTGCTTCGTGTGTAATCACTTAATTGGTATTCCCCGTCCGACGGCAATCATCGAGAGTGCAGTGACCGTTATCCTTTACACGTGTACACCTCTACTGAGAGAGTATTGGAAAAACGAACGTGCTCAAATGCGAGTAGTACTTGTTTCGTGACAGTCAAGTTTTATTATTATTTATATGAGTCCACGTATCGTTAAATTTCAATAAAACCCTAAGGACGACCTTCAAAGGGCTCTTTCGTTGGACCCTTCGTGGAAGTAGAATAAATATTTATTCACTAACGTTTAAGCCTAACGTTCAACGGTTCATTTCATATTTACGTATGCGTGTATGCAAGTTGACCCGAAGCGGGATATCGGCAGGAAAACATAGGCACCGTGTGTCGATATTCGTCAAAATCATCCCCTCGATTTCTTGTAGTTTTCAATCACACTTGGCCCGAAAACTACGACCGAGTTGTAGAATCCTGTCTTCTCGATTGGGATCGAATTTTCAATTTGTGCGGATAAGTGGGTTTTATTAAAATTGAAAATCGTTTGCTTATATTTTGAAAGATTGCTTTTTGCGTAATAGGCGAAACGCTCGTAATTTTCCACTGTCAGGGGTGAAATACAGAATCGATCAATTTCACTGGTCTCACTGTTGAAGCGAAGGGAAAGAGTAGACTCACCGGCTCGCGTAGATCCGTAATTGTGACAGAGACACGCGGCTACGGTAACCAGGGGCCACAAAACTCGCATCGTGTCTTCCTTTCCTCTTGATATATTTATATCTATAGCCTCGTATCACCTTGCCCCTCTCCCTTCCTCTCTCTCTATTTCTCAGCAAAGTCCTCTGCTTCACTGCTTCCACTTGTATTTCACGAAACCGAGTTTTCTTACCGGAGTTGTCAAACGAAGGGTCGAGAGCACTCGCGGCGACCACCCGGACTCTTTTTTTTTTCTTTTATTTTTCTTTATTTTCTTTACTTTTCTTCGCTGAGGAATAAACCGGAAAAATACTCGCCGGGAGAAACAAACACAATTTTTCAATCTGCTTTTGCAATTGACGATCGAAAAACCTGATAATGTTTCGTACACTCGACGATCATGCGTACAACTCGAGAATCCGTAAAATCCCGCAAAACACTTTGAAATCCTCGAGTTTATCGGTCTCTTTCGTTTTTATTTCGATTGAAAGTTGATCGTTGCGGAAAACCGGCGGACCGGCTCCGGACTGGCCAATTTTTCGGATATCTCGATCGGTCCGGTTAAGCGCGAGGCAAGTTGGTCCGAATCCGCACTTCCCGTTCGGCCCGATCCCTGAATCGTCCCGAGTTCGAACGGCCCGCAAGGCCGTGTGCGTGTGCGTATTTGAGATAAAAAATGACGAAACGCAAGGTCAAGGTTCCTTCATCGGGAGAAGCCTCGGTCCCGACTGGGGTGAACTCTCGGAGAGAGGAACTCTCTCTCTTTCTCGTCTCTCGGGCACTACCGAGATACACGCTCGCGCGATTTCACCTCCTACGCCGTCTCCTACCGAGCGCCCTGCACTCTCCTCTCTTTCGTTTTTCGTACACGCTTGCGCATTTCGACATTCACCCATCACCCCCAGCCCCTATTCAAAATCCCTTCGCGATTTCTCGTCCACACGAGCCAGCCAGCCAGTCCCGACTTTCGAAAGGGTTCCAAATACCCCTTCCCTTCGAGACTCCCTCGACGTCCGTTCCTTCTTTTCCCGGATTCTTTTTTCCCGTCGTCCCGTTTTCCCTTTTTTTCTCTCGATCGCAATCCTGGAGTTTGGATCTTTATCAGCCATCGGGGATTACGTCTCCCCTCGGGTAATTCCAAACGATTTTTCCTCGATGAAATAATAATCCGCGGAATCAAATCTCCCATCTAATAACCTCTCCTTCGATCTCCCTCCAAACTACGATCACCCCGATCGATTTTAGCCAGGAAAGGTTCGGACCTTTGCAATTGCGAGATGGAACAATTTATCGTCCCCGAGTGTTCTACCAGGATTATCGTATTTTTTGGTTATTTTTCGTTGTCAACTTTCCGGAAGTATGGAAAACCACGCTCTCGCGCAGAGGTCTGGATACTCCGTTACATGGAGATTGGAGTAAAGGAGCGGACACAGCGTGCTTTATGAGTCGACACGGAATCAGTATCACTGTGGCGGCGCCGCGGTTGAAAATATCCAAATTGCATGCGTGTGAATTGAATTACAATTTTCTTTTACAATATGGTCTTCGCATGTCTTCATAATTTTAAATACCTACAATTTTATTAATTATAACAGCTCTAACTCAACAGTTTTGGTAATTTTTTAAATAAAATTCTATGTAGATTGTACGTGACAAGCAAATGTGTCCAGAATTATTCCGTACGAAATATCGAGGTATTCAAAAAATTCAAATCTGAATTTTGTTCACTTGCAAAAGTTGCGAATGTTCCTACGAGAAATTATTTTGACTTTGAAAGGTGAAAAATGTTTTTTTTTTCACCTTTTGATTGGAAAATTGTACGATTCGTAACGAAATATTTTTGCAAGATTTTTCTCGGAGGCAAAAAAATTGAACTTTTTTTCGAGCTGGAGATACGAAACCCGTTTTCTCATTTAATTCACGCAAAATATCGTCCGCGGTCGGTGTATTTCTTCGTCTATGTATTTTCTTCTCTGGAGTAGAGAGTGTGTCAGCCTCAAGGTAAAAAAATGTATACGCGCTTTCCCCGTGAACTAGAAAGAGGGAAAAGCTGAAAGTGAGAAGTTTGCGCGTTATATTTTTTTACCAGTTGAAAATTGCAATCTTGCAAATGCTCGAAAGTGATAAGGGGCATGAATAAGGCAATGATAACGATCACACCACCGCGCAGTTACCCGTCTCGTCCTATTTTCAAGCTATTTTATTTCGATATCCAGCACCGCGTTACCTCCACCAAATTTAATTACTGTACAAACGCTTTCGTCGGAGCTTCATTAAAACTAGAGAAAACTATAATCAGACGCGTTCGTATTCAAAGTTACGACTCTGCGTCTGACGTACGTTCGTTGATGAAATTTCTTTGAGGAGTTGTCGCGGTTGAAAAAAACATTGTAAAAATCCCTCGAGTTTCCCAACACGTTCTCGTAACAAATAAATAATTAAATAAATACACGATGCGATAAACCGCACCGGCTCGGAAAAATAATTTGTTTTTTCCATTTTCATTGGAAAGACTCGGTGACATCACCGAGCCAGGAAAATAAGCCGGCAATTATTTTTAATGGATATTTAATCTGTCTCGGTAGAGAAGAAAATATGCGTGTATACAAGTATGAAGTTTTCCATGCGGTTTCTCGTCGCAACGTGCAGCCGCCCGCTGCTGGACGAGAGAAAAAAAGTGGCCAAGTTCCGTCAAGTGGCAATTGTGCAAAACGCGCGCAAACACCTACCAGAAAAAAAAGCATTCAAAAGATCTGGGTTATGAGGATTTTGTTTATCCCCACGAGCGTTCTTTATGAGAGCGACGCTTTTTTTCGCTGTATTTGCATTTGCCCGAAGCTAGACGCGTAGACGCGTGAGATTGAGTCCCGGGCGAACGATTCGCGGTAATCGCGCATTTTTTCCCGTACGCTTTAATGCTGTACGCGTTATCGCTACGCGTATATAAATCCTCCGAGAAGCCTTCGGCCGAACTTTCGTTTCGTTTTTCCGTACAACGGATCCTCATCGTTTTTAGACAACGATGAACAATTGCACCGTTGTACCAGAGATCAACCGACCGATCGATTACCGACCGATGGTAAGTTGGATCGCGTTTCCGCGATCTGCGTTATCGACGGGAACTCCAAAGATACGCCCTACCTTGCCGACACGAAAGCAACAATGAAAAAAATCATTGAATATATCAGCGATAAAAGATGGGCGAGTTTTTCAAATTAATTTCGTGGCATGGATGGCTATTTGTTTTTGGTTCGTTTAATAGATCGGAAATCTGCATCCAGGAAGTCAATCGTTTGCGTTTCTCAAAGGAGACAATCGCGAAGCATCCAACAAATTTTCGTAAATTTTCCAACACGTTTTCGTAATTTTTTTATTTCATTTTAAGACGACAATTGACGAACCCCCTAATGCAGTATTGTATTCGTTTTCCAAACGAATTTCCGTATTCCAGCGGTCGCTGCAGGAGAGTATCCTCTCCTGCAGCGTATTGTCTCGACAATGTGTCCAACGGATAATTCTGACGTTCTCGCTGTCGTTGACATTGCTCCCCCCAGCCTGCGTCTGCGCCGCTGTTACTTCCGTTTAACCCTTGTAATTTACAACCGGCAATAATTTACGCTCACTCAAGGATCCCAGGAACGAGGAGCATCTCTCGAGGGGTGCCATCGACTTTGTCCCAATTTCGCTTCAAAATTGGAACGAACCGATCTACCCTACAACGGTTGTTCACGAGTATCTATGGATTTTTTCTATTTCGCAAACAGACTTTTCCGCTCCGAAAACTCACGAATCGTCAGCTGAAAGGCATCTATGATATTTTCGAGCGCTCGACACACCGACTAAAGAATAACACGAATTATTCACCTCGCTCATTGCAGTGAAAACGTTCAACAACGAAATCCACAAAGTCGCAAGAGCAGAGAGATTATTCACGCTTTATGAACGGAAAACAATACTCAACCACACGTAAGCGCGATAAACGACAATATCAGGATCATGACACGAGGCAGGCGGCCATGATTAGGCCATTTGGCTTACTCCAGTCTACACGGTAGTCGCCAATGGTGGATATTTCGTATCTTTGCGACGCTTGCGGCAGAAAACAGAACTACTGACAAAACGGATTTCCAGTACGTTGGTACTACGTATTCGATGTAGGAAAAAAAATCCATTATTTTTTCCTACAGATGGCTTTAGTTGTCCGTATCTTCCGTTGTACGGGTCCGATCGAATTACGCCAGATGGCGTTGAGATGAGATTTCGTTCTGTGATCGGTTGACTCCAGAAAATAATGGATTTCTTTTTACTACACCTAATATTGATAAACTTTGATTTCCGGGAAAAAAGATATTGAGAAAAACCACCATCCCGCTTGAAACCCATCCCATTTCTCAACTCTCTCAACATTCGTTCTCTTTCATTCGAAAGATTATACGAAGTAACTGCGAATTAAATCGCTTGGAAGAGTGCGAAAAAAGTGACCTATTTAATTTTCAAGGTTATTCGGAAGGGAAAGGAGTTGCCTAATTCATGGCCACGGTGCTGTCGCGAATAGACAGCACGGTATCTTTTTTTTTTTTCAGCACGAATCAATTGTACGCGGATTTCTACGACTGGTATTCGAAAAAGAAATTGTCAGTATTTTCGTACGATAGCGTTTGGGTATACATAAAGATTACGATGATTCCTTGATTTTTTGAAGATTTCGAACCGGAAAGTGAAATTCGGTTAGTGGCACAACAGTGATGGTACAGATTTTCGAAAAATGCATTTTGAGTCAATTATTTGTTGGTCAATGTTTATAGGCTATATACGAACAAAAATGTTATGTACGTGGACAGTTTGAAGAGCCATTCGATCAATGAAGGGGAATAGCGGACGGTGCTAATTACACGCTGCACGACGACTCATCTATTGAATTATAAAAATCAATACATATTTCATGAAGAAGTAAAAAACAAAACGTTCATCTCGGGAAGGATGGTGTAGAAAAACGATTTGAGCGGAATGTACTTTTTGATATCGCATGACCTACATATCGGCGATGACTGTTCCATTCGAAGTTTAATTTTTTTTTACCACTGGTCTAACTACAAGCCGGCGCTCGGTGAATTTTGATGAGCGTTGCTCCTATACCGAGATTCGTTCGTGTGTTTCTTTCGATCCGGACATTAATTTATAATTGCAAAATAACCCACTTTATTTCCGCGTCTCATCACCTGCGATAATACGTTTAGGAACACACGGAAAATTTATGAAAAGAATTTGATTATTTTTCGATCTACCGTGCGTAAATCGTGGATAGAAAAAAAGTGGCCAGAGTGGGGAATTTTGCGAGGCCGCCATATTGCTTCCTGCCTTGTCCGACGGTTGGTCCGCTCGGCACTGAGACCCGAGCCGAAGGCAGAGTCGCTCTTGAGTTCGCGACGCGTGCGTTTATTGGCTCGACCGAAAGAAGGAACAGGCCAAAACGTTCGCTCGCTAAATAGAATAATCCGTGTGTGACGCTCTCTTGTCGCGTTGTCAAGCGATTCTTTTTCCCCGAGTCTAGCGCGATTTTTTTCGTACGCGCGTCGTTCCTTTTTCTATTTGCCTAAAATCACCCGAGATTTCGTTGAACCGAATCTCGTCTCGTTTCAACTTGGGGTTTTGCCTCGCTACCGGAAGTGTGTAAATTGCATCTTTGTCAGTCAGACATTCTCGACTCGGCGTGTACCCCGGTGAGAGTTCGCTCGTCCGAGAATCCAGCCCGGCTTGCCAACCCCGTTCCTTCGAATAGTTGAAAAACGATAAACGAAAAAAAATGGCGAATTTACGGCAGACACCTCTGACGTGCAGCGGACACACACGGCCCGTCGTTCATCTCGCTTTTTCCGACGTCACAGAGTCCGGCTATTATCTCATTTCCGCGTCCAAAGGTGAGTCTCTGTGTTTGGGTTTGTTTGGGTTGGGGAGTCCGGCTATTATCTCATTTCCGCGTGCAGAGCTGAGCTATGTATATGCAAGTACCGCGTCGATCGTCAACCGTATTTCTGTGAATATGTATCATTACTGCGAGTTTTCTCCACAAATATAACAATCTCCGTACGCAGAATTAGTATTTCGACGTATAAACTCTAATTGTCAATGAAAAAGAAGCGAAATTCGCAACTTTTATAAATAAATATACGACCGCGAAAAAGTGAGGTTAGGCCGCTTCGATCTTCATACTCCAACCAGATTCTCCGTAACGTCTATTAACAATTGCGAATACGAAGGGGATTCGATGACCATTTGCCGGAAAGTACAATAATTCGGATTTTCATAAAAGTCCAGTCAGCCGGATTGTAAAATTGCCGGAACGTTATCACCGCGACGATCAATAGTTTCGCCGCTCTGGAAGGTTATACCAAGCCTCGAGCTTCGCGTCCTTTTCGTAAATTCGATATTCCCGTATTTTTAAAGACGCCGTTACGGAACGATCTTTTTTTGCGACGGTTTTTCGCCTCTCTCGCTCATTTCGCTTGTATTAACGTCGATCACGATCGGCCCTCTCTCGATCGCCTTGGCCCAGTTCCGGGAGTTTTCAAGGCTTCTACTTGTGTTGTGTGACCGCTCGGTGCTGTTTGCGGAGGTCGCCTCGATGTCCGATACACTTACCTCCGAGAAATTTTGCCGCGTTCGAATTATACGTTTCAACCGTATTAGGAAGACCAAGGTTTTCTCCGCATGTGCCGATGCACGGAAATACCTTCGTTCCTCGATCCTCCTATTTTAGGTTATGTTTGCATCGCGTTCAATCGCCGAACGTGCAAAGTGCATTGTTTCCGGTCTTGACCTTGCCTGTTGTGCGGAAATGCATCTTTTCTCTTAATGGGCTGGATTATCAAATTTCAATGATCAATATTGCAATTTCATCGCTGCCCCGCTTTGGCGCTTTTCGCCGCTCGCTCCGTTACGTGCGAGAGGTAGCGAGCGAGTCCAGCCGCTTCGGAAGGGCACGATCCGTGAACGCTCGATGTTGTTCCAGATGGCAAGCCTATGCTCCGTCAGGGCGATACCGGCGACTGGATCGGTACTTTCGAGGGTCACAAGGGCGCCGTATGGGGCGTCGCCCTCAACCCTCAGGCGACCAAAGCGGCCAGCGGCGCTGCGGACTTCAATGCCAAAGTTTGGGACGCCATAAAGGGCGAAGAGCTCCACTCTTTCCAGCATAATCACATCGTCAAGTCCGTAGACTTCAGCAAGGACTCCAATCACCTCTGTACAGGCTCCAACGAGAAACTCATTCGTATCTTCGATCTCAACAAACCCGAGGCTACGCCACAGGTAAACTAAATCTATTCGTGATGGTGCGCCGTGGAAAGTAGGAGAAAGATGGATATTCGATACTACCGGTCGTAGACGGGTCGCCGGATCCTACTAGTGGATTTATCAGTCAACAGTAAATCCATCAATTTTTGCGTCTGAATATTAAAAAATGCAATACATTTAAGCATAATAATATTCATCGGAAGATCTTTGTATCCAAAACGTTTTCCCAATCTCTAATGAATTCATTTATGAACAATGATCGTTCAGAGAAATTAAATTTAATTTCTCTTTCATTCTCTTTGATTAGATTTAATTCAATTTAATTTCATAGAATTAAGGTTAATTGAGTCTGTCGACCGCATAGGGTCAATAACCAAGCGCCGTTGGATTCCGTAGTCCATGTCCGAAGTGTCAGAAAAAGTACCTGTCTACGAGTCTGCGTAGAAGAACCATCGTGCGCATGTGTTTACAGAAATACACTCGAATTCGTTCTTACTACTCGCACGCAATTGTACAGACGACTGTAGTGATTTTCCATTATCGCTTTGAATGGAAAAGACCGTTGCAAGTTGCAACTTGTGAGAATTAAAAAATGGAATATTTTCGACTACGCGTTGAAATGTTTGAACATCGCAGATATTCTCCGGACACACGGGCGGCATCAGGCATGCAAAGTTCTTCCAAGATAACAAAACACTGGTGAGTTGCGCGGACGACAAGAGCCTTCGGGTTTGGGACAGGAGCAGTGGCCAAGAGACGAGAAGACTCGATTTTCCGGCTATACCAAGCTCAATGGAAGTTTCCAAAGATGGCAATATCATAACTACGACTCACGGAAACATCGTCACCTTCTGGAACAGCAAAGAGTACGTTCTTTTTATTCGCCCGCGTGATCGCAACGACGATCTTGGATGAATTCCTCCGAGGTCATCCGCTCTCTTTCTACCTCCCGATCCGTACACCGCGATCCCATCGTCGTTCGCCCCTCCGTCTGTCCTTGGCCTATCAGGAAGTTTGCGTGTTTACATCCCAGGCATTATAATGACCTATCTCGCGAGTGTACGAACGAGACTTGGCAAACAAAGACGAGTCATTCCTCGGGTTACGATTTATAATGAGGAATCTTTCCTACCAGCTGTGCGCCCCGTATTGGTGGCTAACGACGGTTCGCTTCTTTCTTTTTCATGAAAAGATCGGCCAAGAGGGGGCTCACCTCCCCCAATTTCAACTAGAAGTTCTAATTATTTTGTACACATCTGCAAATGTGATTTCAAGATTTCCTCGAATCGCTCGAATTAATAACTGAATTTATTTGGGATCCTTCATTCGTGTTATGTATTTTGTATTACCCAATCGCGGTTTCTTCAACATTTTTATTTTCTCACCCTAGTTTTTCTCGTATTTTTTCAGCCTGACGAAGATACGAGAATTCACGATACCTACCCAAGTGAACAGCGTTAGCTTGCATCCGGACAGCACGATGTTCGTTTGCGGGGGCGAGGACTTCAAGATGTACAAATTCGATTACGTCTCCGGTGCAGAGATCGGTAAGTCATATTTTGCATGTAATCGCAAACTGTTAATATTTCCGTTCCAAAGATCGACTCCCACGTGTCTCCCAAATATTGTGTGTTAAATGCATTGATTCAATGAACTAATTACCGTCGTATTTCCTCAGTAAGGTACGCCGAATTTTCGCGGACGTGAATCTCAATTGTTATATTACAATATACAAAAAAAAATCAATTTTCTTTCCAATGAGGAAGTTCATGCGCCTACTACCTTCAAATCAGGTTATCATTTCGACCATTCCCAAATTGTGGCATTTTCAGCACTATTTTTCAATCGAGTTTCAAAATGTCAGGAAATGGATTAATGCGTGGAAGAAGTCCGTTTTAACTAAAAAAAATCCTAACTCTTCGAGTTTGTAATTTGGTTCGTCCGGTAATCACGAAAGTACGATAATTATGAAAAATTACGCTTATAACAAAGATGGTGGAAACGGAAGAAACGTTGCGTTCGAAATAAAGAGAACTGTGATGAAGAAACGTCATTTTCTAGCCCGGATGACCGCGGAGCGTCAAACCCCATTTTTTAACGCCCCGAGTGCTTGCGTCTCGTACAAATCAACGTTTTCATGAAAAATAATGTCGTTCAATGCAGAATCGTTCAAGGGACACTTCGGGCCAGTTCACTGCGTGTGTTTCTCACCGGACGGTGAGCTGTACGCTAGCGGTTCGGAAGACGGTACTTTGAGGTTGTGGCAGACGACGGTCGGCAAGACGTACGGGCTGTGGCGTTGCACCGAGCAGCCGCAAGTCATACAAGACAGCACCGCGGCCGCGGTCAACAACAAACAGGAAGTTTCGGCTAGTTAATTTTACGCACGAGCCAGTGACGAAGTGACAAAAAAACAAACAAACAAACGTCGAGACGAAAATTTGCGGGAGACGTTCGCTTCGTGGAGTATTTTACGAGTGAGCTTGTAATCTTGTTGGTGATTAGTGCGTACACGTGCTTTCTCGAAAAAGTATCGTTTTGGGGCGGAGGGGGGGGGGGGCGAATCAGGAATTTAGGAACAAAGAATCCCACGAGATTGGAAGTGCTCCTTGTTTTCTTGGGCCTCGACTTCCGATTACTCGGAAGACCACAGGGGCGGAAACAACCTCTGATATTCCCATCCCTCCTAATGCTCGAGTTCGGCGGTCTTGAAGCTCGTCGATGAAAGTTACAACGACTAGGAATCTGGAAACAAGTAGGACGAGCGAGAACTTCTTCCATTCGTCCAGGAGCAAAAATCCACACGTGCCGAACGGTGACACTTCCCTCTTCAATGGCAGGACGAAAACGCCGGAACTGGCTGCTAAATCCTCCGTGAATAAACACGAAAACAAGCACGATCTCGAAGCAGTTTGGAGAAATACGCGAAACCGGCGAACTCTGTTTTCAGCTCGTTGATGAAAGTTTCGTCGAAAAAGATTCCGGCTGGTGTTCATTACGCTCAATATTTGAAGAGAGTGAGTGCGATCGGGTGGCATCAAGAGCATTTACATTATTTATATACGTGCCTCGTTATTGTATACTTCGTCTTTTGAAACTATAACAATTGAGGTGTTCTCACGAATAAGGAAATAAAAAAGAATATTGAATTTCATCCACCGTCGAAGTATTTGGAGTTCGCAATGACAACCCTGAATCATTCAATTTTACCAGATATTTGGGGAAATCTCTGGGTAACGACAATTTGTCGCTGGTGCGGCTCCATCTTAACACTAAAAGAAAGAATATACGCGTACAGTGTACAAAGAAACAAATATTTATTACTGTTACTCGAGTCACGTAGATACATGGATCTGTTATGGAAAATTCTACAAAGAAGTAGTATGACAATTGCGACAATCATCCTCGTCCTCATGAGTTTCGGACAAATTAAAAATGATGTTGAAGTTTGCGTCGTTGGAACGCCACGAATCGTTGCATTTCCATTCTCTTTCCTCTGTGCAATCATACGAAGTACTCTTTTGGATATTAAAATTGTTATTTCGTATTTAGATTTTCAAATAAACATCTTGAAAAACAATTGAGACGCTCTTGTAGACTGAGTTCATCAAGGGAGGTTTCAGCGAGATAGAAAAATGGATTTTCATTGCGTTTCAATGAAGCGAACTTCAATCTTGTTGTTATAATACAAAGAGGACGTAAAAGAGTGAATAGTACATTGTACGCTGTTGATCTCGTCGGAAAGTCTTTCGGAATCGCGGGCGCGACGTATCGCCCGTTATTCGTGGATATAATCCAAAACCACGAATAGAACGAGTAAGAATTTTTTTCCATTCGCCGGAATGTCGCAAAAATTTTTTTAGCGCTTCCTCGCGTGAAGATTAACCGTAGTAACGGAAGAAACGAAAAATCAGTGCTTTCATCTTCACCCGTTTCACGAAATCCTCACTGTTATTAAGGCAGTAGTCTGCTTTACAGGCTTCAATAAATCGATTTTTCGTTTTTGTCTTAAATCTATTCCAAAACTATCCAAGAATATGTGTTCAAAATTTTAGAGGCCAATTCGACATATTTTCGAAGCTAAATCAGTTTTAGTGGCCGAGCGTCGAGCAGGTGCGAATGCTCGGGCAGACCCGAGTGCGCGCGCTTCGCCCCTTTATGTATTCTATTAGTTGACTTTACTCGTATATACTTCTACCGGAAGGATTATTGTATGGCCCGGGGATAGCTGATTAACATCTAAATAGTGTAAGTATCAAAAAACTTATATTTTTTTAGACCGAAAACTTTAGAGCCCGTTTTCTCGAGTTTTCATTTTCACAAGTTTTTCTTCTATTTGAACAAAAAAAGTTAGAAAAAAGTACTATTTAAATTACTCGTTTTGCAACTTCAAGTCAATATAAAAAAAAGTGAATTTTTTTTAAACTTCGAAAAAATTTGGAGTTTTATAATTTCTCCGGTATTTTTTTAGTTCATATAGAAAAGAAACTTATAAGAACTAAAAAAAAATTTGGTTCAACTGTTTCAGATGCATTGCACGACCTCCATCACCGGCACCGATTTGAAAGTTCAGACTCCAGGTGCCCCAAAAAAATCGTTACAACTTTGAGAATTTTTAATATTTTTTGATAATAATAATTTTTTTTTAAAGCTTGAATACAATACACTATCATCTCAAAATTTCGTTTACCGCAATCATTTCCTTCCGTTTAAAAAAAATTGCTGATAAAACGCTTTTTTTCGGCTTCTAAAGCAGACTACTGCCTTCACGGCTCATCGTGACTTTCTCGCGATTGAGATCGTCACTGTCCACCCGACCTTTAAGTTGGAAAAAGTTCAACTCGACTGTTGCATTCAACTTCCCGATATCCAACTGATATATACACTCATAGTTTCATTCCAAGGAATTCAAGTTTTTCAAATGTTCATTCCTTCGTGACGTACACCCGATTCGCTCGAAATCTCACTTTAACAAAAAAAAAAAAAACAAAGGAAACGCAGCCTTGCGTTCGGAGTGGTTGGAACCGCGGGGTGATCTCACGGTACCCGTATTCATTTTTACGCGGTAAGCGCTGCGTGTACGCGGCAATACGAATCTTGTATACGCACAGACCCATACATCGATCATCGTACGTTCACTTTCTCTCTTCGGACGAGGCGCGAGGGTATACAGCTGCGGTCATTACCGCGACGCGTGCACCTTCGATCAACTTTCACCTCGTCGATTCCTCATTGCTACGTTACATTTACATATATATTGCGTAGCTAAAGTGGACACGGGTATATATGCGCATAATAGATATATATATATATATATAATGTTTACGCGTATCTATACAAAAACACAGGCACACGCAACGTGCATACATTTATACACATTTCTTTACTTCATTTTTTAAATCTCCGTGCCTCGACACTCCACCTCTTTCGTCCGTCTACCTATCTCAATTCTGTCAAAAGTCCAAGTACACACACACGCGCGCAACTTACAGTCTATATTTACACTCCCCTCCCGTAACGCTTAATTCTCATTCGGTCCTCAAACCGTCGCGAAAGTAAAAAAAAATGTAACTCTGAACGCTCTCTCTCCGATGTGGAAGAAAAGCTGGGGCTGAGTAGGAAACCCGAACTTGGATTGACCGGAAGGCTGAAAATTCCGAATTTCAATAGTTCGAAACTACAAATTTCGTAAAGGTTTACGAAATTTGTTTGTTTGGGTTTGTTTCGGTTCGTTAGTTTGGTTTCAAACAAAGCCAAACATTCACGAAATTTGTAGTTTCGGTATATTGAAATTCGGAATTTTGAGACTTCCGGTCATTCGAAGTTCGGGTTTCCTACGCGACCCCGAAAAACTGTACGGGCCGTAATATAAATTCTGGGTGATTCGCTCAACGACGAATCTCGAAGCGCTTGTCCAACAAGACCACTTTTTCCACTTTTCAAAAGAATAACCACGAGCCCAGTCGAAAAAGAACAACTCGTGAGAACCTTGAATACAACTGTACAGATTAGATTTCAGTTCGATCGATTCGAGGAATTATCTTCGAGAGGACGAACGATCGGGCGATTTTCATTGATTGTTTCTTTAACCGATAAACTGCGAAAGATCGGGGAGCTTGAAACCATTGAAGCTCGTTGGGGCCGATGGAAGCCTCGGTGTACCGGTGTGCGACGCGAAACTCGAAAATCTGCTACTCGCCGATGAAAACTGAAGTCTCGAGGATGCCTCCGATGCCGCGAGGGCGAAGCCGCACTGCGCGGTACAAACGTCGTCTCGCAGTATCGCTTCTCGCGACGCCTCGCGCAGCAGTTGATTGCAATCGGTTATTCTGAGCGAGGCGCATTGCGTCTGGAACGAAGATAAGGTTGATCAGTCGAATTTCGCGTTTGCACGGTCAATCGGAAAGGGAGAAGAGAATTCGGTACTCACTCCTTCGGCGGTACAAACGCAGCTGGCGCAAGGTGTAGGAAAGCCAGATTCGCCAATCGCGACGTTTCTCCCACCGATCTGACAGCCGTGACGAGTTTCAGCCCAAGCGCTAAAGTCCATGCGAGGCATGGAACCGCAAGGCACGCGGGGATTCAAGAAGTTGCTCGGTAGATCAAAAGCTGCCCTCTGCATTTCCACGTGACTGTCCATATTCTCGCAGATGACCTTCGACAGGGTGTTCTTGCGAATCTCGGCGAGTTGATGCTCGGTGAACCGGATGTTGGGATCATCGGTCTCGTACCAGAAGCGATCGCACTTTCTCGCTTGCCTGAACTGTATGGCGATAATGCAGGCGAAGGTTGGCCCTACGAGGCCTCCCTGAAGCGGTCTCTCGCTCATACCACCCGGGAAGAGATCGATGTCGTCGACGGAAGCGTAGACTCGCTTCATCCTCGCTATCACCTCGGGGGTCATTTCCCTCGCGAGATCCTCGAAGCTCGTGGCTCTTTTGAGGTTGCAGAGGGCTCGATAGTTGTTGTAAGAAGGTATCCCGTGATCCCTGCCGCGATGGATGTTCAGAGCGATCAGGTCGATCCCGGAGTGCGGAATTTTGTGTTGCTCGAAGAGATGATTCGTAACTTCGCCGGTGATGAATTGATCGAGGGTTTCCATGGGAGTGGCGACCAATCCTCTGATCATCTCGTCGATCATGGCCGGTTGATAGAGCATATCGGGATTGAAGAAGCCGTCGCGCAACAGAATCGGGGGATCCATCGGTTGGTAGTTGGGGTCCATTCTCGGGAGATGAGGTCTGAGCAAAGAGTGTCCGATTCTATAAGCAGCGGTGGCGAATTCCGTGAGGACGCTGGGATTGCAAGTAGGGGAGTATTCCTTGTAGTAGCCCTGGGGCAGGAGTTTCAAACCGTAGAGGCTGACGGCGTTCCACCCGAGGATGCGGGGCAGAAACTCGTTGTAGACTATGTGCTGGAGCATCGCGCTGACTATCCTTCGGGTTTGCTGATAGAGTTTTTCACCCTCCCAGTGTGGATTGACGCGTTGCAAACCTTCCATAATGCGATTGTGCTCGCGAACCCACATCGTGTGCATCACGGTCAAACCCGGTTGCTCGGAGGCTCTGCCGTCCCCACCGATGAAGCAATAATTCGAGGACGCTCTGCACTCCGGATGTGTCGCCGATTGGGGAAGAAGATCCTTTCCCCGGGCCGGATGCGACGTTATGTTCATGCGTCCGGTGAATCCGCGGAGAACGTTGGCGATGCAGATGTTCTCGCCGTAGACGACCGAAGCGTCGAGGAAAGCGGTGTTCTGATTAACTTGCTCCCGGGGACCGAGATGCTGCTGTCCGGGCAACGATCTCATCGAGGGAAAGCACAATCTCGCGCCGCTCGTCTCGTTTATCGTCGGGAAGAAGTGATCGCCCGGTGGCACGGGGAACGGATTGCACTCCGGGTGAACGGTCCTGGACGCGTCGCACGCTCGGCAGCTCGGTATCGACTCGGCGAAGCCCTTGTGTATGGGGGTCATCGTTAGATCGTGATCGATGAATTGGGCGAATTGCATCACCATCAGGGTATAACGATTGTGGAGATTCGAGATGTCCGGATGTATGACGGTCGAGACGGAGCGAGGATTCGGGAGCGGTGATCCGGTCACCGAGGTCATTCGCGGCTTCGAGACACCGTCCTCGTAAACCGGTGGCAGGAGTCTCGCGAACGTCGTCAACGACTGCCCGAGCGTCGGATTTCGCAAATTGTTGCAGTGCCCCGTCAGGGTTCTGTAGGGAGTGGTCGGGTCGCACGGCGCGTCGTCCACCGGACAATCGATCTCTTCGTGATTGGTAGCTTTCGTCGGTAGGAAACCCGAGATGTCGACGTTCTGGAGTAGCTCCGAGAAATCCGTGTTGGGAAAATTGAGAATGTTGTCGCCGGATTCGAAGGCCTGCCGTTTTCGCCGCTTCAACCCGTGAACACCGTTTATTATCTCGTTGGTAGCCAACTCGTAGAGTATCGACGAGTTCGCCAGCAGCAAGGCGTCCCTGTTGGCTTTCGAGAAGCTCGCGGCTGTGCCCGCGGGCGACTTCGGGTCGGCGGTTCTCTGCTCGAGCCAAGAATTATACTCGAGCTGTTTCCTCTGGAGCAAATCGTTCTTGGCCTTTTCAACCGCGGCGGCGATGAGCTCGGCTGGAAATTCGGAGGCGGCGAGAACGGTCCTCGAAGCGCCGCTCTCGATCGTCCCGTTCTCGATCTCGGGGCTCGCCGTCGCCACGGGGATTTCCCTCCAGGCGTTCAAGTCGAGAATCGTCGACTCGTCGCAGCTTATCCTCGCGTTCAAATAGGGATCTTGCTGGATAAAAGCCTTCGGTTGGATAGCCGACACGTTCGCGTGCGCGCAGATTATTCCGCTGAGGGAAACTCGCCTGATGGCCGATATTTGCTCGTTGCTCAGACTCGAGGGCGGCAGGTCGTTCTCGTACCAGAAACGATCCGAATTTTTCAACCTGGCGAACTGTTTCTTCAGCAAACAGGTGAAGGTTGGCCCAACCGCGGCGCCCTCGATCGGCGACTCGAGGGATCCACCGACCAACAGATCAACGTCCTCGATCCTCGAGTATATCCTCGAGAGTTTTTCCGCGTTTTCCGGCCCCAGCGCACCCACCAGATCCGTAAAGTTCTCGAAGGCGCCCCTCCCGACGTTTTTGCAGTAAGCGAGAAACTCGACGTAACCGGGAATCCCGTGATCGCGAGCCGCGTGAACGAGAAGCGCGGCCGAGGTCCATTTCGGATCGAGGGTTGACCTGGCGCGATCGAGATGGACGTTGCTCGCCGCTCTCGTCAGCCGCTTCTCGAGGTCACCCGCGAAATAACCGGGCTCGCTCTCGCGGCCGAGAGAACCGAGAGCCGCGAGGGCCGCGAGGGCGACCGCGTCGTAAGCCCCCGCGCGATTCTCCGAGGAATAACCGTTGTAAAAACCGCGCGTTACCGGTCTGAGCTCGGGATCGGAAATCGCCGCTTCCCCGAGGACGCTCGGTACGAATTCGTTCATCGTGACGTGCTGCAATTGGGCGACTACGGCGCGACGCGCCTCGAGGAAGACCCTCGATTCGTCCCAGTGGGGATTGAACTCGGCGAGGCTCGTAGCGATTCGATTGTGCTCCTTTCGCATCACCCGATACATCTGTCCCAACCCCGACGATGGGCCCGACGATGGGCCCGACGATGGGCCCGACGATGGGCCCGACGACGCGTTGCAAATTTCGCACGATTCCGGATCTACCCTGCCACCGACGTACGTCCTCGCGCGATGCAATTTCTCGTCGGTACTCCCATAAATGTCGCTTCCGTCCAAGTAACCGGTCGCTCCGTTCATCTGCTCGCGACTAAAGAATCTGCAACTGTGCGCGCTCAAGGTCGGCACGCTACGGTAGTAAGGATGGCAAACGTTGTTCCGCTCGATGCTCGGGTAACACTCGGGATGATTGAAAGTTTTGTCGCAGCAACGATTCTCCCGCATCGATAGACGAACCGGCAGAGCGATGTCGCGCAACACCAGCTCCGACCACAATCCCGTGAAACTTGTCAGTCCCTCGTGATTACCGATCTTCGATGATCGGCTCGATAACTTCTCGATCACTTCCGTTGGCGACGGGAACCCGTGGCTCGTTGACGATTGCCTCGGCCGCGAGAAACCTGCCAGATGCAATTTCATGAAATATTTCGATCCGGCTTTAATTTTTCAAAACATCGTTTCTCCGTGTTCGACGAATATTCTTATGACATGTAACTTTCCAAGATATTCTCTAAAAGTGTCTACTCGGTACGTTGAGGATTGGGCGAGTCCGAATGACTTTCCGAAAGGCACTCCTCGCCCGAAGGATTTTTTTTCAACGCAGAGTTTGTTTCATTCCTTTTGAAATTCGAGATGGAATCGATCTCTCTTCACCCTCGGGGTGAAACTCCACTAGACGAAAAGTTGTTTTCGAGGTTATCGCTCCTACAACGAACCACGCACCGTTCGAGAATCGAATATCCATAAAAAACTCCAATTCCCTATTAAATATCTTCGGGATTCGTGCCGAAAACGCAGCCTCGTCTTATGTAAAACGAATCATCGATCCCGAACAGGGAGAGTTTCTCCTTACGTCACGCTGGAATTCTCCTAAGGCTGCAATAAAATAACGCGAAACCTCATTATGGTCGGCAACGTGCGTTATTACTTCAGACCGACTGACGAAAAGAGGTGACTTTTGTAAGTTCGCTAATAAAAATAAACAACAGCCACGTTGGGTGCTTCCACTTGATTGGGGTTATTCTGTAAAACGTCGTAAATTCGATGTGACGCGAGACACGCGGCGTATAAAGTTGTAAACTTTATCGGATCAAAGACACGACAGTGCGTCAGTCTTCTTAGCCCGTCTTTAGCAGTCGAATGTTGCGAGAATAGATAACTCGTATCGTTACGCTGTCGCAACTCTCTACTTTCATTGCTCCAGTATCTTTCCCTACGCGATTAACTCGCCAAACGGAAGAGGAACTTTCGGATAAAATCCTTTTCATCAACGCCCTCGCATCGCACCTTTCCAGTTTCGTAATGATTTTTTTGCCATTCCCTGGTAGATTTTCAGGTCACTCGTGTGCACCACGCGGAGAAAGGGATTATTTGAGAACCTCTGCGGAGAGCGGCCTCACTTTCTTTGCTCTTCCATCTTTTCTCACTTTCATATTTTTCTCTGGTGCATCGTATATACATACGTGACGTTCCGGTACCGCTACTGGTACCCATTCGCACACGCGAATCATTCCCGGGGACGTTCGCACCCGCGTGATTAAATAATTATTGGAACGACTCCATCCCACCCACGCGGAACCTCCGATATTCGAAAAACACCAAGCCTTTCTTTTTGTGTGTTCCGCCGAATCGACGAGATTGGTGCAATTCTAGAACCCGTTCGATTCACTTTACAGCCTTGTTTCGTAATCTCAGAGCCGCGTTATGTTAAATAACGAGTCGGGTGGCCACGTAAATATTGCGAGTGCGTAAATTAGCGCTCCGGCCGGAAGACACGCGTTCAAAGGAAATTAGGTAATTTGTGATATCGCGGGGAAACTAGTGCACGCGGAGACCGCGCGTCGAACGTTCCGTTGTCTCTGATGCGAACCCATCCACCTCCGCGTTCCTCGTCATTATCACTTATTAATAATTAACTTTTACCCGCGACTTTGTCCGATCAGTTCCACTGGTTTTTATAATTAGTATTGCATTTTACATTATTATCTGATTAGATAACGACGCATCGGAATTGCATTGAATGCGTAAGAGTTGTGCGTATTTCTTTTTTGTTCGTTCGTTTCAGCCGTGCGGGATCTTCTTCCTTCGCGTTAAATGACATTCCATGTTTTTCTAATTATAATATTTCGACAAAGATAATCATGATAAAGTGTAATTCGAATGTTAATTGTGGAAAACCCGCGCTGATTCGAAGAGCCCCTTAAGGAGGGATTTTCTTTATTTTCGACAAAAAGATCGATTTTTCGCTGACCTCTGTTTTATATTCTTCAAAGTGTTGCTGCGAATATGTGTGCAAAATTTCAAATTAAAATTCTCAAAAGTGGCAAAGTTATAAGCGATTTTATACCTGCGTGTCGCGACTCGCGGTGGTAAGTACGCGATATGTCCCATAAACTGTACTCACAACTTTAAACGCGTTTTTCTCGAAACAGCTTTTTCACAACTGGTGTGCACGATTTCTCAAAAACTATTCAACCGGATGAAGCAAAAAAGCAATACGTTTAATAGTTTTTTATTTATAACAAAAATCGATACTTCAAGTTGAAAACGTCACCAAATCGTCAATTTTTTTTCCCCTTCATCGAACGATAGTTATATGTGTCTAAAGTAAAATGCTTTTTGGGTTTTTGTTGCAGGATGAACGCGAAGGCTGTAATCGTGCACACCGTCAAAAAAGGACCATCGCGCGTCGAGGGGGGTGGGAGGCTGATTTTTCGATGAAATTGTTTAATAATTTGTTTGTATTGTAGTAAACAGATCAATAAAACTATATGCCAAGTTTCACAAGTTTTCCGTTGTATACTTTCTTCACAAAAAAATTCCCAAAAAGCGGTAAATTTTGCGAAAAAAAGACAATCCCCCCTTAAAACTTGGATCGAATCGTCGAAACACGAAGATCTCGGAACTATCGGTCTTTTATACCTGGTCGATGCACCAGCTGGTGCGCGGCAAACCGGTCACCCCTCCGAGTAGTGGGCGCGTGAAACGTCGCTTAACTTTGATGCAACGCCTAAGTCGAAGACCGAGCGCTCGAGCATCAGTGGGGGTTCATCGTAATTCATTCGTTTCATTACTTTTCGTAATAAGCCCGGATTATACTTGTATTTCTACGAATAGTTTTGACGCAACGTATTCGCGCCGATTGCACGGAGTATGTCAGGATGATGCGAATCTCGCTCGCGCGTGCCTCCGCGCACGAAATGCATCCAAGATCCGAGTGCGCGGGAAACGTTTTGTTACTCGCAAGAGGGGAAGAGAGAGGGGGAGCGTTTATAACCCGTGTGTGGCGCAACCGCTCGCCTCGCGAGTCCGTCGACTCTCTATTTCAACGCGCGCCGAGGCCTCCTGCATGCTAATTCTTATTTTCTAATCGCCCAACCTTACCAAGCCCCGCATGACTCCGTACTGATATATTCTCGGCTCGATGGATTTACGAAGCGAACCGACGCCCCGGATTTGGCTCATCAAATTTAGTGCTAACCCGAAAGTGCCACCTCCGGCTTCATCGGTTATTTCGTTTTTCTGGATTTCGGCAAAATTTATTCACGCGGCTACGTCTACTCGCACGCCCGAAAGAATCCAATTTTAATTCAAACATTCACACAATAAATTCAATTGAAACATTTTTAGATATTTTAAACATTTGTAAATCGTCGATAACGTTTAAATGTTTCTTTCGGTTTCTCTTATAAATTTGAAAACACTCGATCGCGTGGTTTTCGAGATACCAGTGCAAGAAAGTGGAAACGTCCGCTAGCAGCCGTGTTCTGCCATATTTCTCGATTCTTATTTTTACGAGGCTCGAGATGATTTTGTCAGAGGCTCGCCCCGTGTGACTCTTTCCAGAAAAACATTCGAATTTCCGTGGTATCTTCCGGGTTTTTGAGTAAAGAGAACCGCTCGTCCCGATTGAAAATTCACGTTAGAGCTTCGTTCGATTTGGCACGTTCCGAGCTCTTCCGGGGATTACATCTTTCCGCGATGACGGCTCATCGGGACAATAAGTCTGTTCGAGAGTATTGGCTGGTATACGAAATATATGAAACGCACGAGGTGAATGTATCCGCGACGCATCGTGTACCTATGCTTCACTTTGCGGAAACGTTTTGCTGCACAGTTGTTATTCCCCGGGGCGCTCAACAGTCGCCTCAACAGCCGGAAGTTTATTCGCTGGCCGCGATGCACCTTTATACCCACGAATTCTAATTCCGGGGATAGAGATTTTAAGTCGGATGGACGCGTCGATCAAGAATTTTTGTTGCGTTTCCCACGAGATTGAGCTTCGGAAGAATCGGTCGTTCGTTTACCCAGTTACATAATTTATAGAGGGGCGATACGCGAGTACACGTAGATGTTTTCATTACCATCTTCGTAAGCGGGTGGCATGAACCTAAGGAACGGCGAGCCACGGGCACCCCATGCGGCGTGTCTGACGTTGTTGCAGGCACCCGACGGTGCGCGGTACTTGCTCGGAGGACACGGTCTTCCGGCCGCCGGTCTGCATTGCGTCCCTTCCGATCCGAGTCGGTTCTGCAGCCTGAAATTTCATATTATTATTTTTTACCGATAGGTCACTCGTCGAGTCCTCATTTTTACTATATTCTATCGGAGCCAAAAATAGTTGAAAATCGGTTGCCGTTTCGATCTCGTTTGAGAGAAAAAGGAATACTTTGGCCTTTATTAAATGGAAAGGAATAGAGTAGTAACGCGCAGTGTACGGTTCATTGCCAAAAGGATCGATGGGTAGCGGTGGAATGATGATTTTTCTCATTCGCGGTGTGTACCTAATACGAGCTGTTGCAACGAAACAACCTCGAAGAATTGGGGCCTGGGACGCACCGATCGAGAGTGAAATTGTGGCCTCGAGGTTAACGGCAAAACGGGTAAACAGCTTTCTCAAAATTACTACACGGCACATATCGATGCTCTTAGGCATAGATATACACGGCGTCGTTACAAGTACATACTTCACCTCTCTCGTTACGTTGAGAAAGGAAAGCAAAAGACGGAGGGAGAGAGACACAGCCACAATTCGGATCGTACGCAATCGGTTTCCTGCTTGGGACAGAATTTACATATATACCACTCGACGATCCAGACTTTTCTCCATTTCCGTATATTTTTCATAAAACTTTCGCTGACCATCAATTACTGCGCGCTTGCCAATTTTGTTCGCACTTTTTTTTCATCCAGCGATTTTCTGATCTCGATCTTCGTTCGTGGAATCGACGAAAGATATTTTGGTGATTATGCAACTGGCTCAATTAATTAATGTCACACTATTGTGCAATCGATGATTCTATCGGAATCTATTTCACGGATATTCTTCAAATCGTTTTGGGATGTTTTTGTTCTTTCGACAGGAATTTATATTAGGATCATGCACACAGGGTGTGTGCAATACATTATTTCACGTCTTGCACTTTGCAAGGTGCTAATATATACATTTTTCTTTATTCGTTTATTCTATGCTTGATACTTCTTTATCGTCCCTAATAAAATAAACTGCCCGTTAACCGGCCCTCTTTTGATTCCGAGGTGCACAACCTTCTTTTTTCTTAAAGTATGTACACCAAGGTCTCGGAAGAATCGGCCTCGCGCTCACTGGTCTATGCGCCAGCTAGAGCACGACTGAGCGGTCACCGTTTCAAGCACCAACCTCTTGCAAGGCTGCTTGATTCGTGGTACCGCCGAAGCCCCACCTCGACTCCCCGTCCACCAGGTTCGGTTACGACGATTATATTATACTAGAAAATAAACAAAATGTCTAGTATAACGTAATTCAAGAATAATTTTCCCAGTAATTCAGGTATAAGTACGTGTAATTCAAGCATTATTTTCTAGTATGATATAGTACTAGAAAATAAATACCTCTCTTTAGAAAGTAAATATTGTTTCCTAGTTGTGCGGAATTTAAATGTCACTGGGTGATCATAAGTTTTGGTTTTTTTTCTCCGATTCATTAAATTTTGCTGGCTCAGTAATAGCCGATAATAAATTCCAGAAAAATAAACATATTGAACGGTCGAAAAGTGGAAAACCGATTTTTTCGTAAATTCTACAATGATCTCTTTAGTATTCAATAACCAAACGGTTATGTACCCAACGATGCACAGCGTCGATTGTATTTTTTTTTATTTTTTCGGAAACAAATCACGTTTTTCATTGGCGATCGCCAAACGAGTGAGACCGCGTGGAAAAGTGACCGCGATGACTTTTACTTTCACGGTCTCGACGATGTTGAAGGTGCGCGGAAAAATTCCGCGGTGTATCTCGTCTAGCAGGTATACGCGTGTCTCTCGGCACATTTCACGAAACGGCAGGAGAATTTAAAAAAATTGAGTGGACGAATAACGTCACGGGAAACGTTCGAGACATCGAGCGACTCGAGTATGTCTCGTTTTTCTTGGAAAATCTACGGCACGTCCCCCACGGGGTTTTCGTGACGTCGCTCGTGAAAAATATACGACGAGAAGAGACGAATTGTTTCAGTGATCGACAAGAGTGTGATCGTCGGTTGAAGAGACGGGAACATTCTTCCTGTTTAGAGAGGGAAAAAAAAATCTTGCGATCACCCTTGAAAGGAAAAATTCTCGGTCGCGAGTTTCGCAATTCTTAAACGAGAAATACCCTTAATTGGTTCTCCGCTTATACTGGTTGCGGGAAGCGTCCAAACAAGAATTATAAAAAGACTCTCTTACGAAAAAAAGACACACTCTGATGTACAATTTTGATGTAGTTTGATCATTTATTTTCCTTCACGATTTACTATTCACTCAATATTTAATATCACGAATTATTATTTATTATTAAATTGAATAAAAGTTAATTTCACAATGTATTATTCGTTACTTGTTATTTATTTAATTTTTCTATATTAATCTGTGATTGCACAAATAGTCATTTTATTAGACAGATTCGCAAAATTATACGGAACTTCTCGCAACTGTAATTTACAGTAAGTTTAAATTAAATAAAAATCTCCTGGTTGGCCCATCAAGGTACGTCGAAAAAATGTTAATTGACGCAAAAAAAATTCTCGAGTGGACGACCTCTCCGCTATTTCGCGTTTCGAGGAGAAAAAAAAAAAGATTTTAGGTTGTACGATGGCTTTTTGCTAGATTTATGTCACGCAATAGGAGTGAACGACCTTCGAACGATCAACGTTCACGTATACGACGAGAATCGAATGTCGTTGCCATTTCACGATGATGTAAATCGTAGAAATAATCATATCCAGAGACAAAAACAGGATGGTTCGGGGGTCGAAATTTTATTGATTTTTTATTGAATAAAAATTCACTCACCAGGACCTTGACTGAATGGCGTGTCTTTCGACCTCGATGGCGGCGCGAGCTCTCGCCTGCAGATCCTGATCTACTCCGTACACATATTCTAAAAGCAGACGAAACAACCGATGAAGGTAAGCCACGAAAATAATTCATTTTCAACGATACGAACGATTATTATTCATTTGTGCCGAACGTGGAAGGTTGTACAACGATATTTGGGCTACGAAGGACCAATTGTATAAGTAGCTTGCAACTAGTCGCGTATACGACTGGGGCACGACGTATACGATCGGCAAAAGGGTATGATTTACCGTTCGGCCGCGAATCGACCAGAGGCTCGAATGAGCCATCTCCGATACAAATCGAGCGTAAAGTTATCCATTACTTCTATTATACAATAGACGTGCTCCAAACGTTGCATCTAGCATGAGACCATTTCCCACTAAAGTTTGTAATCATTTTTACATGCTCTGATGAGAAAAAAAAACGAAAAAGCAAAAGAATATTACTCGCGGCGATACCGGAAGTTTATTTCCTCGAGATGCTCGGCACGTGATTCCTTTTACACTGCAGTGAAGAAGAAAACAAAGGAAGCGACTCGTAAAAGTTCCTCTTTTTTCTTTCAAGCTTTCATTAGTCGTAATAATAACAATGTACCGTATTATTATCGGAGATATTACACGAGAATAAAGAAAACATCGAGCGAAGAGCAGAAATGCATTTCCAACATGGCGATGCGCAACCAATGCGTAACGCTTATTATTCTTAATGTTGCGGTTGTACATTACGTTTCGCACGTACAGTTCCATTTTACGCGTTCGCGCGTTTAGACAACTGGATCCTATTGATGCGAACGGACTTTTCCGTCGTTACGGATAATCTTACATTTTTCATCGCCAAAGACAGAGTGCCAAGTTTTTATGAACGTTGATTAAGTACTTCGTAAATCTTTGGATTCGGCAATTTCATATATCCAAATTATCGTTGTTAGCTTTTACAATGAACTCGAGTTTCGACTCGACGGAACAGCAATGCTAATCAAAAATATAAATAAAACGAGAAATAAAAACGTTGTTTTTTTTTTCATTGCAAAAGATATAACGATTTGTTTCTCAATTTCTACGTTCATTAATGATCAATTTATACGGAATAGCAATGGTAAATGCAAACGTTTATGGTTCAGAGGCTCAATGATGATCTCTCCGGTGCAGCTCGAGTATAAAATCATAAAAGTGAATGGGACGAGTAACGGAGAAAGTAACAATCCTCACTTTTCCTCGACGGACGGACGCATTGTTTCAAAGGTCTCTCGGGGAAAAATCCAAGAGAAATGCGCTCAACCGTACATACTTGTACCGATAATGAATATTGGGTAATAATTGATGAAACAAAAACAACTCGTTAACTGCTTCCTCCTTCGTTTATAATTATCGACGCTGGTCATATGGGTCAGTTTTTATTTATGGAACGTTACCCCTCCTAGTGAATCTGAATATTAATCAGTCCGTTAACACCAATTGGTACGTCATTACTGTGAGAGCTCATTCTTTTTTTTTTTCATTTTTTTTGCGTAAACAATTACATACTTATATAGAGGCCATTTTGGGGCAGTTTAAACGAATATATTAAAAACAGTTTGCGAATATCTAGGTTTTACGATTTTACTTCAACCACAATGATCATGCGATGGCATTCTTTGTTCTTTTTTTTTTTCTTAATTAAAAGGCTCATTAAACATTGCCGATTCGGTACTCTGCGTCTGTGGAAGTAATTGGTCAGATATCTCGATAATTGAGAGTATAAACGAGATATCTCGACCCTACCACTTTGTATCTACGGACAAATATCCGTGCACACGTGTTTATTTAAATGTAAAATTATAGAAATTTTAAAAGACTTTGAAAATAAAACGCAGTTCTCGACATGGATGACCGGAAAGTCATTATTGCCTATCTTCGACCAGCAACTCGTGACAAGTTTTATGCAGTTTATAAAACGAATTTTCTTACATTTTTATTTACAATATTTATTTGATGTACACATCCCTAATGTTTATTTTTTATCGGAAAATGAATAATAAGAGATGCATTTTCGCAACTGCATCTTTCCTACCCTCGAGTCCGGAAAAATTGATCGATAGTTGCAAAAATGATATCTAATCCTGGTCCATGATACGCGTCCGACCAGACACCAACGCTCACTACTGATACCCCATTCGTTTGGCTTTGGTTCCTCCTTTTCTCATTAATCCACTGTTACATGTTCACGCTTGAAGAAAGAGTTTCCAAACAATACTCTCTCCAGGGAACGAGCGACCGTGTGAAACGATGTTTAACGAGATAAACGTGTATGCAAAACTCACCAAACAAGTCAAAGTGCTGAAACGTCAGGGAAAGTGCGCTCGCGACCAAAACCGTGGACAGCAAGCACAGGGCCGTTCTGCAACACACGAAACAAACCTCGTGTTATTCATTCACCAATTAAGAACGTTCCCGTTACACGCATTAATTACTGTGTTCAAAAAAACATACATGCATTATATTGCGTTTTTTTTTTTAATATTCACGAGCTCCAGTTCTTCCGTCGAATTTTCCGGATTTTCCGTTTTTTGCGAGTTCAAAATGCGTTTAAAAATGCAGTTGAGGAAAACAAATTTTCTGCAATTAAACTTGCAGATATTTGCAACTCAATTCAATTTGCGATATAAATAAATGCAGATGGAACATTTTCTTCAATTCACTGGGAATTCAACATCATTCAAATTAATTTGAATATTCTTCAATTCAGTGAAATTTCAATTTCTTTCGAATAGAAATGGCCTTTTTCAATTCCGTTTCGAATCCCAAGATGAATTCCCGAAATTTCCGTTCTGATCCTGACCAAATCATTGAATTCTGCCAGTCACTTTCGTTAATAAAATTTAATGCTCTTCACTAAATACATATTTTTTTTTTAGTCCGATAGGAGTTTAACCAACAAACTTAAAAAATATCCGGGATCAAATTATTTCGGTTGAAAGTTAGTCGAGAATAAATTGGAATTCTATGGGCTCTACGCGCATTTGGAACTCGAACAAACGGCGAAGACAAGTTGTAATTTCTTGGCTCTTTACTCGTCACCTTATCACCTTATCCCCCCCCCCCCCCCCCCCCCCCCCCCCCCCCCCCCCCCCCGTCGGCTCTCCGACGTAAAGGGGGCCAGGCAACTTTTCTTATTTCTCTTTCGTACTCGGTTAAGTACCGTGTTACATCTGCGGGATTCGAGCTTTTTAATTTCTCTCGATCATCGGCACAAAATTCTCGGTGAAAGTGTACGAGAGATGTCCACGGGCGTATGTGCCGCATACCGACCGATTTTGGGTCTTCCCCGTATAAACGGACCTACCGTCACGGACGAGACACGAGTCTACGCGTGCTCGTGGCTATGCCAATCGAAACGAACGATATCGCGTAGAATCTATCTATCGCGGTTCTTCGACCAATCGTCAACTTTTTTTGTCTCCACGGATATCTAAATTTATGAAAAATAGTCAGAGAAATAGCGATTTCGAATTTCCACGCTCAACTCTCTTCAAAACCAATTTGATGAAATTCATGCGGATTGCAAATATTCTACATTAGGTATATCAGGTGTAGTCAAAAGAAATATTTTTCTATTATTCTGTTATTTTCTTTTTCCGTTGAAAAAATGTTTTTCGAATTCCGCTGACTTCCCGGTCCCCAAATAAACCGAACCCATCAACGATACATTCAAGGTAGTTGTCAGCGGATATCTTTGTGATCCCCGAGGAGACCTCGTTCCATTATGATAAACATCTTGCAACATTCGAATTTATGAATCGTGCGATATCGTTTATCGCGAGGATTTACTACGTTGCAACATCGCTTTAAAAATGTAAAGAAGATGCTTTTGGGAATCCAGCTGTCGAGATTCGCGTTGGCGTAAAACATCTCATCGATGCGTGCAGAAGCAGTCTACGGTAGCACGCACCACAGGAGATAAAATATCCATATGTATATTATGTTGCAGAAGCCAATATCGACAGTCGTGTGATAAAGATTCTGCGGCTTATTTCGGCCAGTGGGTCAACGCGACAAAAGACAGAATATTTCCCTTCGGACGGTGCCGAATGATAAGAATTCAAACAAAGACGAAGAATAACGAATAATGAAAAATCGAGGACGCGACGTCCTTGAACCAAAAACTATTTTGCGGTTTGGTGAAGGCGATGCGACGACCTTCGAAGTTTGGCAACTGTATCGAGTCATTCCTCTTCATTGGCGAATTATGGCGCAATCATCTTGCAACAATCCATTTTTTGTTCAGGAAGAAATAGCGTCGGTTAAAATTATGGGATTTTTTTTTCAATGGCAGCTTAAGGGCGGGGTAACGTTCAAAATGATTTTTTTTCTTCAATTTTTGTTACCGTTTTATATGCTCGTGCAACATCTCAAGATTGTTGTGTCGAGATGTGAAACAATTCGAAGCAATTCGAATTAATCATCAACTATTACTGATTAGTCAATTGTAATTAGTTGGAGAAATTTCGAAAGGAAATGTTGGGCCAGGCAAAAACGACCCACGTTCACAGGTTGAGGGTTAACCTTGGAATAAAAAGTGAGATACTTGACGAAACATGAAGCGATTTAATTGAGAGCCACTGCGGAAACCTCGACTTTCCACGATAATACGTAGGTGTCCGTGCTTGCCGGAGGTAAAGGTAACCCGGTCCCTGTCTCTCTCTCTTTCCCTTCCCCTCCCCCTTTCTCCGCATTTCATCGTCTCGTGAGCCTGAGGCGAATCGAAATTTACGAGAGACGAGCAAGTACGCGAGCAACCAAGTCCAGGGACTTTGCTTTTCCCAAAGACTCGGCAGACCGTTCGTTCTCTGACCAGAGCCGACCGTTCGCTCTCTCTTTCCTTTCCTACCACCGTCAGTCTCCATTCGCAAACGTGTATCCGTTATGGAATTTCTTCGTTCCGAATGATCGGAATACCGACATCGTTCACCTTGATCGGTGCTGCTTGGTTATCCTCACTGACCTCTCTAATGTCATTGCATACATATTCAAAGAGAATTACAGATTAGTGCTCTTCTTCGAAATGTTTACGCCCACCAGGCTCAGCTGTACAAATTTGAAAATAGCTTTTGCAATCATTTGGCAAAAGGAAACTTCTGACGTCTCCGGTTTTTGTTTTTGTTTTTTTTCAACCAAAAGCGATGGGCGTTTCCACTTTTGCCGATGATTCGAGGCATTTACGTCAAAAAACGAAATCCAGTTGGAATTCAAAAGTATTTCCGTTAATCGAATTAGCCAAGGCCTGATTGCGAGTATTTTCCCAAAAAGAAGGCGAATCGCAATGAAATCCGACTCGATGACTTCCGATCGATAGGGCAACGTATCCAAAGCGTAATTTCATCTTCGCGTAGCTCTCTTAATGATAAAACAAACTTAAGCACCGTACGAAGCTTTTCCAAAATCCACAAAAATGCAAAGTTAATAACGCGACAGCCATAAAAAATTTCGAAAATACAAACGTATCACGAAGAAAACGTAAAAGAAAAAAAAGTCTCTTCACGACACTGAAGATGGGGAAGATCATAGCGTTGTTTCCATACCTGAATTCATAATCGCTATTCGAAAATAAGCAGCCGTTTAACGCACCTTCAGAAGTGTTTACATAATTAATATTTTCGTTATTTTTTGTATTTTTCTTGTTGAGGCAATAATAAGGAAAGCAAAGAAACTCGATACGAGGATGGCGTACGCACTAACCCGTACGCCCACGCGTATTCACCGCTGCATGGTCATCGTAACTCATAAATGTTCCTATGCAAATCGATGCTCTACACTTGAGAATTTATCTTTCTCAAGCAATAATTCAGTGTCAGTGGGTCAACGGGTGCGTGTCTTTCTCATTGAAGGAAAGAGAAATCTTTTCTCCATCCGCGCGAGTAGTCTCACAAAAGAAGTTTGTCCGGGGCCAAACGCGTTTCTTTCGAGACGAAATTCCGATATCCGGATTTCGTGTCACACCGCCAGCCGCGGTCGCTTTCTTCGAGATCTAATGAAATCGAAATTCAGGTCGAACCATTTTGGTTAATGGGAAATAAAAAACTCAACACCATCGAAATGTAAAGAAAAAAAAAACGTTAAATGCGACATTTAAAAAAAATATAATTTCGAAATAATAGCGAGATTTTGAAAAGAAGCAGAAAAATATATCAATTTTTCGAACCCGAACGGCTAAACCCCTTAAATGACTTCTCCGTCCCGAAAAAATCACAAGCGCCATTCTCCATTCTTGGTCGAATTCGATATTTTATCAGAGTCCATCTATTCCGACTTTCCTTGAATAAGAAATTATTCAATGTGTGAGAAAAATTGTGTGGATTACTGGAGATGTAGCGCGGAAATTGTGAATGGGAATTACGACGGCAAATGTGTGTCGTATAGAATAGCTAAGGGTTAACGAGCGGTGTAGTAAAGGCCACACGATACGAGAAAGACAAGACGATTGACGAACGAAGGAACACGAGACCAGTGGTGAGGAAGTGACTCGCGAGTTCTTCGATCGGGTGAAAGTGGTCGCAGCCGGCTCCGTGTGTGCCACTGTGAAAACAAGTCTACCTACTACTTTTACCCAATTCTTTTCCATTATACACACGTGCAGGCACGTGTAATTGATAACGATTACCAAAATTTCTATGGAGCAATCAGTGGTGAAAACAAAAGATTACATCTTCTGAATCGTCATAAACTACTCGGATCGCCAACAGTCTCGGGTTACGATTCTGCCACATCCTATTGTGCTTTGCATCTCTTGTCTTCTTACGGAACGCGGTGAATAATTGCATGCGGAAAATCAACGAAATTAAATCCCAACGAGTTCACGTTGGAAGTTGCTATTTACTATTTTTTGTCAAGCCCCGTTTCATTCTCGATTTTTATTCAATGAAGCAGGACAAACGTTTGCATTTGTTTGAAACAAGTTTGCGAATATTGATCGTTTACTTCAAGTTGCTAACGATTATTGACTTGGGTGATTTGTTTTGTCAAATCTCTGTCAATTTGTTTTTCACGCAATGAATATGAATCTAGCAATTATTTTCATCGAAATCTGCAAATGTTAAGATACATCGAACAATTAATTTCTATGAATGTCTCAATAAAAAGAAGAAGAACCCATAATTCCATAAGTTTTATTCCAAAAAAGATTGAATACTAAATGTATAAATTGGATGGGGGTTTGTCAGCGTGTGTACGTCAGAGGCGGATGAGCTTGTGTGTACAGCGAAGAAGAACATAATATGTTGCGAATGTGGTTCTCCTTGACTGGGATAATCCCGCGTGACTGAGCGCCTATACGAGTGTGTGTACGTGTCTCCAGGTCACATTATACCGGCAATCTGCCTGTGCCGGAGAATCATGAAAGCGAGAGGCATACATAATCGACGAATTGAGCCTAAGCGAGGAAATCGTTCGCCCAAATTAACGAAAACGAAATATCCCAATAATAGAAATTACAAATGCTCAACCGTTTGCGAACGATCGGCTGAAACTGAGCCGTGAAGTGGGTGCCAAGCTTCAGTATTTTAGACTGAGCGAAACGTTTTTAAAGATTCACCGAACATTATCCATGATAAAGTAATGTCAATATGTCGATAATACGCGACGAATGTTGGCTCAACGTTGAAACGACGGTTCGTCTATTTCTCACAAGATCCTCTACTCAAAGCCCGATATCCAGCGTTACGCCTATGCAGAGTCAGTACCGGTTACAGACCCAGTGCCAGCTGTTGGTTTAAGTTCGCGGAGTCGACCGGTCCAAGGTTAGCCCAAGTTACGTCCAATATCGAGCCAACGGCCGGCGCTTCCTTCTTTCACGGGCGGCCCAAGTTCAAACCAATTTGTACCGATGCTGATCCATCACCAACACCGCTACGACCATACCCTCAATTTTCACGGATATTGTGGCAGGGACGAATATCGGTACGACATCGCTAGCCAGTCTGGGTTAGCCATTGAGGGACCAACGTTTGGACCGGTCGTGCAAACAGGTGCCGCAGTACTGCGGCGGTATCGGACCAAACCCTTTTTTTTCACGGGACCTTTTACTCATGAGTATTGAGATTTTATCTTTGGTCTAATACTGGGCCACTCGATTTATGCACTTTACAGTCTCGGTTATTGTTGCGCGTTTAACGAACCCAAAGGTTATTCATCGAGAGAAGTATTCTGATGTCTAAGAAAATAGGAAATCCTTCTTTGGGCCTATACAGATTTAGAAATTCTTCAGAAGCCGATTCCAACTTTTCCAAATCACCTGACTGTAAAATACATATAAGAGATAATAATATTCATTATGAAATCGATCATTTTGTAAATTTTATTGCAACTGGAATTTAAGTATACAAATAATCAACAGGAAAACGAAATTTAATTGTACCCCCGTTACAGATAGTTTTTTTGATACTGTGTCATTGTTGATCAAAAGTGAAGTAGATTGTGAATATTTTAATAAATTACGATAGTGAACTTTAATAAATTCTAGAATTGTTGGGCACAACAATAAACATTATTCTACTCATCTATATAAATAAAAATGAATCGTGTTTTTATGTTTCAAATTTGCAGTTAAATATACTCATACTCGTTCAAATAAAAAAAGTGAGAGGAAAAAGTTCTGCAGTTGAAGCGACCGCCAGAAGTTGATAAATTAAAAACAAAATCAAGTGTAACCTGTTCAATTTATGATTCGCAAAGTAGCGAAGCGACTATTTATCATCGAGGTTGGCTTGCATATTTTAGTACGAAGACACTTTCTTCTAGGAATTCCGAGCCGAAAATAATTAAATATGAGAACACGCGATGATAAAATCGAGTATGCTAATGCCTGTATTTATACATAGCAGATATTCGAGACTCTTTTTGATTTTTGTTTTCTCGCTCGGCGTGGATTAGAGAATCATTCGATCGATCCAGCAGTAATTAATAAACGAAGGATTTTACGTCGAACCAGCCAATCGTAGGTATACGAAAAAGATCGTAAAATTGTTTTTCCGTCTTTCCGATCGATTATTGCTACTACTGATATTTATATCGACCCATCGCAAAAATCGAATTCGAAAAAATTTGAAATGTTGCCTCATCGGTAAGGGCAAGTGCACAACAATAATGGGAAAGAAGTTATCGGAAAAGGAAATAGCAATCCGGAAGAATTTTCGTGAAATGTACGACCTTGGGACAGCCGTCCGACCGAAGCGGAACTTTTCTACTTGTTGCTCCGATTCCGATTTCGTCTCACGGAAACGTCACAGACACTCTCTCTTTCGCTATGCAAGTACTTACGTTTGTGCACGCGTGTACACCTTTACGGGTTCATCGTTCATTTTTCTCGTATTCTTCGCACATTTCGTATTCCAGTCTCGTTTACCTTTTGCCTCACTTCCGCGCACGTTGCCCCCTATTTTCTTCTCTCGTATACATTATTCCTCATAATCATAACAATTAAACGAAGAACACTTACAACTCGCGCTTTTTCCTCACGTTAATCATGCGTACGTGAATCATTTGTGCAATTGAAAATATATTTCGAAAAAGACAACTCTTGCGGTGAAAAATGAAAAGAAAATATCGGTTAATCGATATCGTCCGGAATGTCTTTCTAAAAATAAAACCATTGCGGCTAAGGAAGACAACAAATATATACCGAGTAGAATAGAATATATTTTTTTAAATAAAATTCTCAAAGTAGAAAAGACACATAAAATCGACAATTCCGAGTCATTACCAATATATTTCTAAGAATAAAATTCTAGCAGCAAAAAAAACAGATTACTTAATCGAAAACATTTGAAATAAGACTCTAAAAATAAAATTCTTCAAGTCGAATAACAAAAAAATGAATAAATCGAGACCGTTGAAGAAAATCGTGTTTTTTTTGTCACGGGGCCGTAGATATAATAATGTAACGTTCAAATTTGCGGTACAAAAAAGGTATTTGTTCATTTATATTTGGACTCACCGGAATAAACCGATCCTCTTCATCCTCGTTTCTTGATGTCTCCTCTCGTGAAAATGTTTACGCGGCCGAATAAACGAAGAAGCAAAGAAAGAAGAAAGGGAGAGGGAACTGCTTTTGAAAATGAAAACGCGGGATACTTTCTATCGAGAACGTGGTCGAGTCTCTTAACTACGCACACCCGTCGTGCACTAGGCGAAACGACAACATCGAGCCTTGTGCCTCCCGCGATCGGTACTGAAACTCGCGAAAGGAAGCTTCGAATGCCACACCGGTGTTGCTCGCCTCTCCTTCTTGATCCTGATGGTTGATTCGTACACCGTGGAGGTGGAAGAGATACGTTTTACAACGCTCGGAACGGCTAGGTCTCTTCGTGGTCCTAAAATCCTCTCCCTCCCTCTCTCTCTCTCTCTCTCTCTCTCTCTCTCTCTCTCTCTCTCTCTCTCTCTTTCCCTCTTCCTTTCTCTTTTTCTTCGATGGAGTGGGACAATTTTAACCGCGTGATCACATTTCGAGAGGCGGAAGTAGCAACGCGATGTACACGCTCGGACAGTAGGAAGCGAGAAAATTCTCTCGTTTATTTTCTGATCACTACCGTTCATAGATACCAGCCAACTTTCGAGATATTTATTTTTCCAACGTTTTCAAAAATTGTAAATATTGCCAAGAATAACCATCGCGTATAATTTATATCATGACTTTTGTTTAACGATCGTACGTACACGGGTGAACGTTTATTCGCGTCTTTTCGAGAACTGCATATTCGAGTGGCTTTTCCCATTTTAATATGAACAATTTTAACGTGACTATTTTTGCAGATTTTTTTCCACTCTCGTCTTCCTTTCCCCACATCCAGGATGCGAGGCTGGAGAAATGTATTGAGACGGGAGGGACGGAATCGTCAGGATTTTCCCATCGACTCGCGTATCGCATTGAACAAGGATTTTTTATCTCTTCTTCCGAGGCGATCTTTACGACTCGTTCTTCTTTCCGAAGCGGATAATCGATCCATAAGATTTTGTAAAAAAGATTCGTCGACCTCGAGATCCGGACCCGATACCAGGCAATACTTTTTGGTCTAGAAGGAACTCGATGAGTCCTGAGATTCTTCGATTGAATACAACTCCTCGGTAATCGTGGCCAACGTCACTCGTCATTGTGCATCGCTTCCATTGTGTTGGAGTCTTCGTCGCTTAATTAACATAGAATCGCTGTATCCGCGTGTACATTGACGTCTACATATTCCGGGTGATGCACGAGAGAATTATTTTCAAACAGGAAACTGCGATCTTAGAAAAGATTGATCCAAGTGTCGAATTTTTAATGAATTCTATAAGAATGTTTCATCGAGCGTACAATTGTGATGAAATATGACGAGGAATCCAAACGAGACAATGCTTGGCCTCAACGTCCAGCTTCGAATTATGTAATCTCCAGAAATTAACAACTTTTCCGTGTTAAAAAATACAGCATCGTTTTACTGAAAAATGGACCGCATCGAAGAATCAAAGCAGACTATTTTGTCTACGCGGCATCGAATTGGTACGATTCAATCGATCGGTTTAAAATCGGCTCTCCAAAATGTGTGTTTCTTCTCATTTTTGCTGCATTTTGTACTGACTTTTTTTTGTGGACTTGGTCAGCAAACCCCAAACGTACATGCGCGAGATAGACGGCTAACGAAGAAAAAGAAGATGCGTACTAAAAATAATTGATTCGTGCATCATGAGTCATTCGATGGACGCGAATCGTTGCAACATTTCTTATAAGAAACAGTTTGTTCGGTGCAACTTCCGCTTGCATATGACTCGTAGCGATAATACCTCAGACGTAATAATAATTACTTCGGCGAAGAGAGGAGAAGAGGCAAGAGAGAAGCAGCGATAGATGGAGAAAAATGAGAAAGAAAAGAACACCATTGTTAAGATGTAAAATAGGAAGTTTTATGACAAATGATACACGCGCGTACGTAACATCACTAACATTCGTACAATTCGTATTTGGAATACAGAAAAACAAATTCGATTTGTCTCTGTGTATTCATAGAAGTGAGCATTCACCCTCGAGCTAAAAACGTCGTATATAATTGTACCTTGCCAAGACAGACGTGAATTCTTAAGACCAAGGTAAGTATTCGCCTCGGGGGGTCCCAATGCGGCAACTAGTTTCTACTCCTGTATGCGCTCCTATCTGTCAATGTATTTGTGTATCTCGTCTTTCAACAAGAATCAATCCGCGCTTCCTGCTTCTTCGAGGAGCTTTGAACTCTCCGAGTGACAGTTCTACATACAATTAGTGTACAAGATGTAAGAAATGGCGTTTTCCGGTTGACATTTTTATCAATTCTTCCTCCCTCGAGTATCTTCGACACTATTTTTTTTTCAAGTACGATGCAACTTTACCATTGCTCATTTCTATAATATTTTAGCATTGGAGCAGTGATCAACTTCCGATCCTTCTGGCGTCGCCAATTCACTTCGTTAACTTGCTTCACTCGATGTAAAATTTTTTTCAATTTTCCGCATTTTAATTAAATCTGTTTGGTTGACCCGTGCATCTAACGAATTGTGTCAAGTGGGTAGTTAAAAAATATTCAATGTCAAATTGGGAGCCGTAAGAAAATAATGTTTATTTTCGTGAAATCGATGAACCGTTATTCCAGTCGTTGATAAACGGGCATTGCCTCACGAAAGAGTCGTAGTCCACTTTACACAGTCAGGGCTAATCCGGAAGTTCCTTGGAAAGGACAAGTGCAACGTACTCTATTCGATCACCATAACGAAAGAAATGTGAAACAATGACGATGATTCGCAGCCAATTCGCCCCAATAACGCGAGACGACAGTTCCGGGAGAGGATCGGGAGAGAACGCGAGTAGTCACGGGTCGTTTGGTCAGACCAGAAACCAAGGATCCACCTGACTGCTGGCGTTATAAAACTGAGCAGTCTACGATATATTAATTAAATGTGCGAACGTACACACGCACACGTATAATGACACGGCGCGTAAAATGTAGCAGAGACGTAACCTCCTTGGTGGTTATCGTCGGTTAAATTTCCCAGAATAATTACGGTTGCGGTGGAGGCCTCGAATGAAATCGGAAATCTTGTTCCTTCGATCAATACCCAAATTACAGATCGACCTGTGGAGCTGTTTTTCGAGAAATCTTCTTTAGTGTTTTTGAAAATACCGTTTTCAGAAAAAAACGTGTTTTCCGTTTCGGGCGTTTACTTTACAGTGCTCTCCGAGCGCCCTTACAAATGGTTTTGTATTTCCGTGAATATTCGCTGGCTCGATTTGCAATTTTCAGGGAATACACTCACCTATCGGAACACTCTGAAGATGCAATGAAAAATGAATTTTTTCGAAAGTCTAATCGCGTATAACCCGTCAAGTGATTTTAAATATGAATACAATACGCTACGGGACGTGAGGTCCGAAGACGCGTTTCTTGAAAAGTACACTTCCCCCCGTGTACGCTTCGCGGCTACAAGAGACAATTGAGAAAAAGTTGAAAGCAGCGGAAGAAAAGGGGGAATAAAAAATCTTGGGAAAAAGAAAGTACTCGTCCAGCAGGCTCAATTCTCCGGTTATTAATCGGCCGCTAACGCGGCAAATGTTACTTTTCATTGAATACGTGAAATGGCTCGTGGAATTATTCGTTGGTATAACTTACGAAGGAACGTCATTTTGACTTTCGGGTCAGTGGCGCTGGAACATCGTTCGAATACATTACGAATTCGACTTGTATTTATTTAGGTGGCGCTTGATCGACGCTCGGAGCGCTTCGATCGAGTGTCTCGGCTCGAGAGGTTGATGGATCGGCACCGCGAATTCATGTGGCGCCTAATCGAAGCCGAATCGAATCAACCGAAGCAACCGGTTAAACGAAAACAGACGGGACCGCGTCGCAAGAGTCGCCATTAAACTTGATACGAAAACAAAGTATTTAGCGATAATATTGGGATACTGAATAGCGTAGTTTGAGGCACAAGAGAGAACGCATCCCAATACGTGTCGTTGGGAAAGAGATATACCTGGAACTTTGAAACCAAGTTAAAACACAAAGGACGAAGGTCCTTTGCGAAAATTGGTATCTTCGGGTTTTCGAGCTCGCTGATTACGATTCTGCCTTAAAAATCAAAAAATTCAAAATGCCGGACCCAATGTGACCAACAGAAAGTGCAAAAACTTTGTCGAGTCGGGTGAAACGTGGTACTCGGGGGTGTCCGAGTTCAGGCGCTTCTCAAAACGTAACGATTTTTGAAGAATGGGAAGATCGTGTCGCGAAGAGTTACGTCAGACGCCGGCTCAACTTACCCAGTCGTCAGGAGTCGATAACACGTACACCAAACGATTCACGATTTTTTTAACGAAAAGAACAGCGAGAACTTGTTCAACATCCTGTTGAGGAATTATTTAACCTAATCGTTTCATCAGTGCCGTTGATACGCGCTAAAAACAGATTTCTCATTTTTTGAATCGTCGAATCCCGCGTGGTCGTTCGTTCATCGGAGATTCATGGATTTTTATCGAATCGAAGAGACGGGACGAGACGAGACGAACGAGGAGAAAGACGGTGAGCGTAGTGGCGCGCTGATCTTGAAAAAGGCAGAGAGGGGCAGCGGCACATAATCGCGATATTTTTCCTCGAGGCTGAGGATCGGGCTGTAACTGTACGACGAACGGTTAATCATTGAAGGCGGTTTCTCGATGGTGATCGGGTCTCTCGAAGCTCGCCTCTCCGACAATACTTTCACGAGTGCGGGCCCGTGGTGGCTGCTGGTGGGGGGCTCCTCGTTACACCGATGGGACTTAGGGGGTCATCGAGGTAGCGAGGGGCGAAGAGAGGAGCCCGAGTCACGGGACTCCCAGTCACGGGACCCAGTGAAAGTGTCCGAGAGAGAAGGAACAAGGCCGGGCTTCGTTCTTTCTCTTTCTTCTCGCTTCGTCGTGCTCGTTCCCTTCTCGTTTATAGTAGGCGAGCACCGGCTTCGAACGGTCTCCTCGCTCTCGGCGTTCTTCCCTCGGCAACCGTCGGCAACCGTCGGCAACCGTCGGCAACCGTCGGCAACCGTCGAGAGTGCAACGCGAAACCAGCCGACCTCTTCTCCGCACTTCCCGGTACACCCGAATCTTCCTCCTTCATTTTTTTTCATCGCTTCGTAGGTACTCGCCGTGCGCGAGCCAACACCTTCGATAGAACCCCCGATTGGGTACGTACAGTCCCGACAGTTGTCGGGATACTTGCTTCTTTCACCGACTCAGACTCGACCCTCGATGTACGGGATGCATCGTATACTGTTTGTTGTATTAGGCCTAGTAAAAAGAAATCCATTATTTTCTCGAGTCGACCAATCAGAAACTGAGTCAACCGATCGCAACAACTGTCGCTAAAGTTACAATTACAGTACAAAATTACGGAAATGAAATCGGAAACGGCGTTCCGATTGAAAATTATTTGTTTTTCCGACTATACAAAGACTATATTCGAGGTTCGTAACTCCGACGACTGGACTGTACCTACGTGGGTTCCTCGGTAGACCCTCGGCGTCGCGTATACGCTACTCACTTTTGTGCACACAATGCAGCTTCGACGAGGGACCCGATGATTGTAATAACCGAGCTGCCCAATTGTGTAGTTATGCATTCTTCGAAGGAAGAAAGAAGAACAACCGGAGAAAGAAACAGAGATGAAAATGGGTAAAGTTTATTCAAGCTGTGTGCAAATGTAAATATACGGTAGTCGAAAATTTGCATTCGGCATTCGTTTTCATCGCTTTGCAATGTACACGCGTTCGCACAGAACCATACGATTTATTTACTCTGTCGTTTCGTTTTGTTTCCTGACCAATTTACGAAACAGAAACTTTCTTACAAATTTACTTGGAGTCCAACGTAACGAGTAATGGCAAATTATTTGTAATTTGCCATTTGTTTGGGTTTGTTTTTGTTTTTTTTTTGTTTTTTTTTCATTGGGTTTCGGGCGAATTCAAAGATTCACGAAGATTGTGCGGAGTGATCGCAAATTATACGATTATATTTGTATTTGTTCGGGACTCGGGTTTGTCGCTTGTGTCGTTTGCTTTGTTGGGCTTCCTTTGGGTATTTCGTGTCGATGACTGTTCGTACGACGCGACTTCGCAATAACGCGAGACCCACGGGATATCAGGATCCTGTGGCCGTCGCATGATGAATTCTTCCAATCGAGCGACAAACGATAAAAATTTGAACGGTAGCGGGTTCGATCGGTATTTTGGAAGGACGCGTCAACCTCGACACTTGGGTGTCGAACGAACGGAAAATTACGAGACCGCGCGCTCTCGTTTCGTTCACTCTAAACGAGTAATATCGACTGGTGAGAATTCATAACGAGCGCGCTCGATAAACGAGGCTGATAGCTCGAACGAACGATAATGAACGCGTATACGTGATCTCGTTGCGTTTGTGGCCCGATTACGTCATCGTTTACGAGCCAACGGTAATTATCGTGGCCTCACTCTTCGAGGCTCACTCTTTGCCCCGCAAATTAAACTCGTGAGTAGCATGCAACGAAAAACTTTCTTCGCGATCTCTACGAATTCCTTGCGTGCCGATCGATACGCGAAACTCCCAGCTCTCCCCGAATAACCAGGGAACACCATTTACAAATTTGAAAAGAATCCACTTTTTTCCCCCGTTCATTTAAATGACAAAACAGCCGCAATGTTTGTTTGGGTTGAAAAACACATCTTCCTAAGTACCTTCCTCCACCTGGTGTAACCCGATCAGAGTTGTACGACGCGAGAGACGTTGAAATCGTGGATTTATTTTTACCGCAGCCAATGTTATTCATGTCCGGCATGAAAATCGTGGGAAATCGATAAGCCCGATTCAACCCCAGCGAAACTTGAGTCGGTTTCAAGGGGTACGTCAAAAGTGACGTATGATTGAGAAGAGGGTAGAAAAGAACGCGCTATCGTTACGGAATCTGCCGGGATTGCAGAAATTTTAGCTACAGGTGAGAAACGCGTAAACGAGGTTTCGCCGTATATAGTCATTTTATTGAACACGGTTCTTTGCGAGTCGGTTGATAGATCGAACGACATTCCTGCTGATGCGAGTACGATTGATGGGCATTGAAAATCTTGTTCTTGTCGAGGCAAATTTAACTGGGTAATAATTCATATTTTTTATTTTTCCGTACCTACTTCAGTATCGTGTACGTGGCTCCAATTTGGAGCACGCATGCGTCAACGTTCGTCGAACCGGAGTCACTCGATTCGTATTTAATTCAGCGCAACGATTATCCTACTCGTATCATTCATCGCTCGCTGACTCGGAGCTATTCGGCTTATATGAGACGTAGTCAAAAGAAATCCACGATTGCTTCCAACGGATGGCTTTAATTATCCGTATGTCGCATTGTACAAGTCCAATCGGGTTACAACGTGTGGCGTTACAGACACGAGATCTCGTACTAAACAAACTTTTCCTACAGTTGTTGCGATTGATTGACTCAGTTTCTGATTTGTCGACTCCGGAACACAGTGGATTTCTTTTTCCTAAACCCAATACACGCGGGACGCGTCGTTACACCGCTGTCACCTTTTCACTAAAATGTTTGCCCATTTTGGCATTTTTGTTTCTTTCAATTAAAGGTACTTGTATTTATTAGTGGACGAGTATATATTTTTTTCGTGAAAGTAGCTGCCGCGTTTGCCGTTCCGTTCAGCCGAGTGAAGCTATAGACGTCCAGTGGTAGGTAGAAGCGCCTCCTTTGTCCAGCCAAACGTTTCCACGGGGGATCGTGAGAAATGTTTTCCGTTACCCTTGACAGGGGAGTAAAAAGGTGAAGATAAAAGGCGGACTGTAAAAATCGATGTTAATCGTGGACGAATGCGTGGCAGTGCGTCGGGTATTGTGCCAGTGTGCCGCAACACCGGCCATACCTATTAGTCTCGCTCGCACCAAAGGATTACTCAACCAAATTATTGTTTGTCTAAAAAAGCAGCCCGAGACGAAACACGATTGAGAAATTATTCAGTGGAATTTCTAGCTGTTCGACGCTCGGGAAGAACAACCAACGGGTGCACCAATTTCGAAGAAATTTACGATTGAATCTAGAATATTTATATTGCAAAAAGTTGTAAGAGATCGACAATTCAGTTGGGAATGTAACACGTTCCAAATTCGTGAGACCTTTATCCGCTAGGATGTTTCATCGATGGCAGCGATTACGTGGAAGCGGACAGTTCTTTTAGCTCATCGGTGAGAGGGAGACGTTTGTCACAAATATAATGCTCACTATGATGGCCGGTAATTTGGGATGACGACATTCGTGTTGAATGTGAATAGCATACGCGAGCAAAAGACTCTCGGGACGAGCCTGCCGAGTGTTCGAAGGAGAAGCGAATACGAACAAACAAAAAATAGGATGTTGCACGAATACGGAGTCACCCGCTTTTATTCGCTATCGTCGTCAGGCTGCGCGTGCGAGTCAGAGGGAAGAGGAGTATCGCGATTCGCGACGATACAGGCGATATCGATGACGCGAGAAAGACAGAGAGAGAAGGAATGGAACGCGATAGGCGATCGAAATCGGTTCAAGGCCCGATACATCGACCCATGGATTCGTAATCGTGCTTTCGATACCTACTCGTAATGAATCTTCTTTCGGCATCTACACCTTTTCCAACACGACGATTTTGTCTTTACTTTAATCTTACCTATTGACTTTTCGGATTTAACCTTCATCGTTTTTGCATTTCCGTATTTTACGGTTTATTTTATTTTACTTTTATAACTTTTAACTTCATTTTCGTTAACTTTGATGCTTTTACGTTTCATTCGTCTTAAAAATTCCTTTCACTTTTTGCGTTTCACTCGAATTTATTTTAAATACTTTGTTTGCTTTTATAAAAGATACGAAATTTATGAACTGGTACGTGACATCGGTGTAACACGCCACGTAAATGAAAATATCATACCGGCCTCGAAGCAATATAGAGCGCGGCAATTTTTCGTGGAATACGTCTACCATAAATATTGTAAATTGATACAAGATCGAGTACGTACACGCATATACCTACGTCACACCTTTCTCCGTTACGTCACGATGCTACGATTATCCCACACCCGCATCGTATCGACGATTTACGTACGCCATAGTTTTTCCGAACGTAGATTTAGACAAACTTTGCGTATCCTCCCCCGCCCCTTCTTCGGTTGCCCGCGAAATTACTATCTCGCGTCACGAGAAAAATGTGGGAAACAGTTTTCGATCGGACAAAAATTCGGTGGACAATAAGTATCGGGTGTAGTAAAAAGAAATGCATTATTTTCTGGAGACAACCGATCACAGAACCGTCGGAAAAGTTTGGTCGGTACGAAATCTCAGAGAATCCGACGGCATCCGGCTGAACCCGATCGGACTCGTACGACCCGAGATACGGATAACGAGAGTCATCGATTTGAAAAGTCGTGGACTTGTTTTAGACCTTTTAGACTAGACCCAATATTAAGAAGAACGAGCTCGAGGGGGCAAATCCCGGAAGTGCAAATTACTCGTGTATTCGAAGTGTGTACAGTTATTAGGCGGTCATAAATCGTGAGCACGTATTTATGCGCAGGGATCAGATTAAAGTGGCGGGTAGCGAACGCTGAAGATTGAGGGAGTAATATCGTTGCAGTTGGCAAATAAATGGACCAGGAACAGCTGGTTGAACGAGCGATGCAGCCTCTCGTGGCTTTATCCACTGCTCGGCGTATACACATCGAAATATATATCCAAGCCGCGCACTGACCCGCTTTCCGCCTTTAGACATCCTTGTTTCATAAGCCAACGAGCCACGAGGCTCGCACAATCCGTACACCGTACAACGTCGCTCGAGCGATATGGCACCTTGCAACATCCAGAGCGCGAGTGCATCGACTCGACGAGAAGACCCGTCTTCTCTTTCCTCGAGGTCCGCGTGTTTCCTCCGCTTCGCTGCTTCCTCGTCGAGAGCCGGGGCTCGCGATCGGACCCAAACGAACCCAACGAACCCAAACAAATCCAAACTTCGCGATAAAGAACCGAAGGCAAAAGAAGGGAAAAAGCAGCAAATTAGCAGTCGTCGATGCGCGAAAAAGGCTGCCGGCCAATTGCGGACGAACACAGATAGAAAGCTCCCCGTGGAGCTTGGATCGAATAATTGAGTAGTACTAGCGAAACGTTAGATCATAGAAAAGGACCAAGTTAAGTTGGATGCGGTAAGAGGAAAATTAGTATTTTGTAAAAAAATCTTCAAAAGAGTTGGCCCAATAAAACTCGATTCGTTGGAAGAAAGTAGCCAACGGGAGTATTACAAAGTTGGTTCTCCAGTGCCCCGTCAAAATGAATTGCTCAAAAGCCTACGAGTTTCGAACAATGCAATCATTGTACAAACGAGCCAAAGTTGCGCAAGCCTTTTTCTTTTTTACCTTCGGGGCTGACGATCGGCGCGGTTCAAACTCGTTCATTTTACATTGCCAATCGTGGATTTATTCGAGGATGGCGAAACTCGAGTCCTTCGATTAATGTGTGCGTTTTTTTTCTTTTTATTAACGCGATCAACCAGATTTTGCTGTTCGATGCCATCGTCTCGAGTCAGTCAAGTATGACAAACAGGAGCCAACAAATTTCTTCCAACTTGTTCCTTCTGAACAAGCTAGATTTTTGGATCATCGTTAATTTACAATCTTGCGCTTCTCTCCATCGATCTCAAAGATTTCAGATCGCTCGATTGGGAAAGTAAAAAAGAAAAGCATCAATATGAGAGAACAGTAAGACCGTGGGTGGTAGTACACGAGCATCATCGTTATCTCGAGAAAATTCAATTCTGGATTTACTCTTGTACAACGATGCAATTACTGCAAATATATATATATATATATATATATATACACCGACCTGTCCTGTTTCGACGAGGTCGTCACTCATTTTTCTCTCCCTTGTGCATACTCGTCTTCTTCGTCTACCTCTCGTGGATGGGCCGATAATTCCGCTTCCGGTCTCCGGAGTTGCGAACACGAGATTCCAAGTCCCTCGTACGGTAAAAAACTATGTACCGAGATACGATCTGTGGTCGTATCATTCGCTGTTATAATGTTTTCTTAAGAATCCCCTCTCCGATTAGAATGTATATGTGCGTACGCGATACGCCAGGCCAAATATACACGGACCATGGACGCTTTTTTTTCTCCGTTTTCACTGAAATTCTGTTTGGGTTTGTTTGGGTTTTACTGAAATTATCTTTATACAAATTGCACACATTGTTTATTTATTTATACGTATGGACAATTGTTTCACGCGTCCATCGTCGTCTATGCAGCTATGGAATTTTCTCAATTTCTTAATCGATATTTTCGGACGACGTTGAATCGTTGGAATAGAAGAAAAATGTTTTTTTTTTTATAATATTTGCTAAATTATTTGATAATTCGAGCTTCGATTTTTTGGGGATCCTTATTTGGCAATGCACAATCTGAATCGGAAATATACGATTTCGGATGATAATGCAAATAATAATCCAAATGAGAATTCTGAAAAACGTGTAGCTCGAGTGAATGGATATTTGGCAAATAAAAAAAAAAAACATTTTCGTTGTGCGCCAATAATTTGAGGTCTCAGCTTGCTCGACGGATTTCCAATTACAAATTTACAAATGGAACGGGAAATATGGGAAAAGCGATAGTGATGGAGGAAAAAATTGAAGTGAGGGTAAAAGTACACTAGCCACGAGCCATGGACACTCCGCTATCCTCTCCGGGGGATAAAAGTCGTCGAGAACGAAATTGGTAAAGACCTCGATTGCAAGGATTAAAAATGTTCGAGACCTCGCGCGACACTTGGAAATGGAGGTCAGGTTCTCGCGAATGCGATTCAACGTCTAATGTTGATCGATACGACTGAATACAGATTGCATGAATAATCGCAGTCAATATTTAGCGAGATTGTGGCACACGTGTGGGAGACGTCCGTAAGGTTGTTTCGAAGTATCATCATCGCGCGGTGGTTTTAGTAGTTATCGTTCAAGGCGAGAAGAAATGACTGTTTTCTTCAATAAATACAGTCGCGGTTGCCGCCGAACACTAAAATATAAAAGAGGAATACTTTTATATCGATTGACAACGACGTCGAGAGGAATATAGAATATTTCGAGATTTGCTCAAAGTTGTTTTTATCAACTTTAAAAAAATATTTATCAATTTTTTAAATATGATTACTATTTTGTTTAATATTCATGAAAGAATAAGAAGATGACAAAGATCGATTGTTTTCAAGTTCCAGGGGTACGATGTGTCCCCTTGAAATAAGAAGTGAAGTTTCCACTATTTCACCGTAGCAACGGTCGAGTCCCGACTGACGTTTGTTTCCTTAACGTTTTAATTGTTCGTTATCAATAATAACGACGTAATTTTTCCTCGTAAGCTCGAACAAAAAAAGATATTTTATATTCAGTTTCCCGTTCGATCTGTTCTTTTGCGAATAAAAAGGTGACTCTCGCGTGATTGAGGTCCCAAACTCGTTCACAGGGTTATTAGGATTATTATCATTAAGGAGACCGGAAGTAGAGGGTTTTCTCGGGAAGCACGCGCAAGTGTATCTCCGGTGGCTCCGCGAGCGTTGAACGATCCCAATCGCGTATGGACTGGAACGGAGCCTCCGAGATTGAAACGGTTGGTGAAAAAAAAAAAAAAAAAAAAAAAAAAAAAAAGCGGGGGACTCGGCGAACAAGGGGAATAAACCGGACCGCTTGTTCGGCTAATCGCACTTTCCTGACTCGAGAGACAACGCTGTACGTATATCTCGTCGCGAGGTCGTTCTCCTTCTTCATTTTCTCTCCTTTTTTTCAACTTTTTTTTCGACGATCTTTTTCACTTCTAGTACGAGTTATATTCTTCGGCGACCCTCGCTCGTTCGGGTTTTTACCTGCACGGCTTTATACGTGCTCGTGTACACGTGTACGCGCGTCGCGCTGCCTCGTCGGGAAGAACCGATATCGTATTGCTTTCTCCAAAACGAGATTCCCCGCATTCGCAAACATTTACCGCGTGATTCGTTTTTTTTTTGCTGTTTTTTTTTTTTGGTCCAAGCATCGACTCGGCTTCGAACAGGAAATCGAATCCTCGTTACTCGATCGTACCACGACTCATCACTTTTCCTCTTATCGTCCGGACGACGCGTATGGATTTGTGAAAAAATGAAAACCGATTGTGCAAATGAAAACGATGTGTGCAAATGAAAAGTGGAAAGGGAGAGTTTGCGGTCGGAGAGGGAAGGGATATTAAAAATTGATATTGGAAAAACGAGGACGCGCGTCGTCGAACGTTTCTGCCTCTCGTGCGTGACTCTGAGCGCAAACGATATTCCGGCCAAGGTGGGTCACGGTCTCGAGGATGTTCGATTTTTCAATGCGCCTCGCTCGTCTCGTCGTCACCCCAAAGCGTGTCGTCCCCGATCGCACGCGGTATTCGATTCTAGCATCGCGAACCGTTCGAAACGCGATGCTGGCTTCCATGGTGGGGCTTTTCACAAGCCCCACCATGGATTTATCGCGTTTCGAACGGTTCGCGGTGCTGGCTTCCATGGTGGGGCTTTTCACAAGCCCCACCATGGAAGCCACATCCGTGTGGGCGATCGCGCGGCTCGAGGATTTCGTCATAGGCCGAGAACAGACGTACCTACACAGGAGTATTTACAGCCGCGTCTATACTCAACGCGCACGTGACGGCACCAACGTAACCCGATCTATTCATCAGATTTACTCCGGAACGTAAATCGATGCGTATCAGCTGTTTATTTCTCACGTCCGACGCAGCTTCGCGATAAAAAATAGGTACCTACTTTCCTCTACTAATTTCTGTCGAGCCAATAAACCGTTGATTCATGGCTCTCGATGCCCCGAGACTTCTTTCTTCCCGAATCGCCTGATTTTTTTATAAAAAGGAAAACCCGTCCTGTCGTTGATGCGGCATGCGAATCGTTTTCGACAAATAAAATCATAACTTGGCCCGAATGTCTTCAGCCGATTCGATCGAATCTGGAATACGCGTCATCTTTTTCTATCCAGTCGCTCGTGGTTGGTTCTTTCAATAACATCGAGCCAATTGTGGAAACCCGAAATAACGTTACGAAAGTTTTCACTTCGAACGGAGAAGGGGGCTTCTGACGGAGTACTGGCCGCTGCGCAGTCTTTCTTGACTCGCGACTTGTTTGATAACGTTCCGATTGAGGATACGAGATAGCCGATGCTTCGAAAGTATGTTTGTACAACTCTACCGAATGGATAAGCTCGATCTCTTTGATCCGCGTCTTCCTTCTTCGTGTATCTTCGACTACTCGTAAAAACGATTATTAGACTCGCCCGTTATAGGAAAATAATATTATCTTGTGAAATCTTACGACTGTATCTCATTCACTTTCACCATCCTGTTTTGACACAGTTTTCTCGTAGGAAGTGTCGAAATTCGAGTCAAAGTTGCGACATTGAGAATCCGAAGGTCCGATACGTAGGAAATACGTATGAAAATTCACGAAAAAGTGTCAAGCCCGATGATTTTTATGGATATCCGTTTCTATAAAAATGGAGTTCCGTTTCGTGGTCTTCGTTGTATATATCTACAAATACCATTACTAATTTTTCTATACAGGGTGTCCCAGCTAAGAATGTCATCCCTGAAATGGGGGGTAGAGGGTGAAATTCTAAGACGATTGATATAAGCATGTATGGGTCCCGGATCAAGCCCTGAATTGTTATTAATTTTTGACGGCAGGCAATGAGTCGCGCCCGGAGGCGGGCCTACGTCGGTGGGTGACTCGCACGTGTCTTAGTGCCCGGAGAGACGGTACCCTCACCATGCGGACACTGCCGCTCGTCGGTGTGCGCTTGCATGTGTCAGTGTGCCACGATAAAGGCACTGTTGTCGGTGCGCGCGCGGCCGAGCCGATGTCATACCTGTTATTTCTTATGGTTTTTAGTGCGCCTGGCTTTTCTTTTTTTTTTCAGGGAGCGATTCCGGCCATCCCGACGGCACGCGCTGTTACCTCTGTCTGTAACCTGTCCTTTCCCTCGTGTCTCTACTAAATGTATTGCAACTATGTATTCGCTAATAATCGAAATTTGGGTTTATTTGGGTTTGGGAGTTTTTTGCAATTTCCCAGTCTAATTCTGCACTTTCGGCAAAAGCTCGGGAATATTCGCAAACTGCGGCAAATTTCCGATCAAATAGACCCTTTTGGCCAATAATACTGGCCAATATTGACCAAAAATAAAAAAAAATTTTGGATTTCAAATATTTGTTTTTTTTTGGTCCATTTCGATGTAATTTGATCCCCTGAGCACGAATCCACCATTCGTTACCCCCCAAAACCGAAAATTTTCGTTTTGGGTTAGTTTGGTTGGTGTTGTCCGGGTTTGTTTGGTGTTGTTTGGTGTTGCCCGGGTTTGTTTGGTGTTGTCCGGGTTTGTTTGGTGTTGTTTGGTGTTGTTTGAGCTTGTTTGGTGTTGCCTGGGTTTGTTTGGTGCTGTTTGGGTTTGTTTGGTGCTGTCTGGGTTTGTTTGGGTTGTTTGGGTTTGTTTGGTGTTGTTTGGTGTTGTTTGAGTTTGTTTGGGTTGCTTGGGTTTGTCTGGTGTTGTTTGGGTTTGTTTGGGTTGTCTGGGTTTGTTCGGGTTTGTTTGGTGTTGTTGGGCTTGTTTGGCGTTGTTTGGGTTTGTTTGGCGTTGTTTGGGTTTGTTTGAGTTTGTTTGGTGTTGTTTGAGTTTGTTTGGTGTTGTTTGAGTTTGTTTGGTGTTGCCTGGTGTTATCTGGGTTTGTTTGGTGCTGTTTGGGTTTGTTTGGCGGTGTTTGGTTTGTTTGGTGTTGTTCGGGTTTGTTCGGGTTTGTTTGGTGTTGTTTGGGCCTGTTTGGTGTTGTTTGAGTTTGTTTGGGTTGCTTGGGTTTGTCTGGTGTTGTTTGGGTTTGTTTGGGTTGTCTGGGTTTGTTCGGGTTTGTTGGTGTCG